>JAEQBH010004558.1:0-244970 GCA_016808115.1 Tetrastigma voinierianum
ATTGTTTATCTATTCATTGTGTTATCGCGACATGGAATTTGGGTTGCAACCTAATCGTTTCTTTACTTTGTTTAAATTTATGTTGCGACCTTAATGGTAGTATACGCGGGCATGCCCTATTCACATCCTGTAACCTCCTTAGGCTTTGGCAGTTCATCAGTTCATCTTCTTTTTCTTGTCGCGACTACAGAAAGTGTGTCCTTATTGAGTAATGGTCCCTTCTTACTTTGTTTTTATCATGATGGCTCAAACTTAGTACTTAACATGTTTAACTAGCCGACTCATTTTATGTCTGGCGGTAGATTCTGATCAGCGACATCGATTGGTGTCGACTCACCCTTTTTGTTGGAACATCGATTTTCCTGCTACAGCCGATTTCTTCTTCTGTGCCATTGACCTCGGAAAGCGGTGTTACGACATTAATGGTGGCTTTTCTTATCTATGCTCTTGTCCTAGTTGCTTAAATGTATGTCATGACTTGAATTCCCGGTTGCTACCTTGATTGAAGTCTCCAACTTATATTTATGTCGCAGCAACAAATTACTGAAATCTGAGACCTTGTAAGCTTAGTCATCCAACCGCCGTAGCCAGCGGCGTCAATTCTCTTATTGCGACTGAGGTTGTCTACCTTCGGTGTCACAACCTCAGAATGGTGTCGCAACATGAAATCCTTCTTTGAAGCCCTTTTTCTGTCTCAACAACTTCTCTTTTATCACAACAACTTTTCATTCAGTATATTATGATTTATAGTCACGACCTCGATTCTCTGTCGCAACCTGACCTTGGGCATTGAACTGCTTTCACTTTTGATCCTTGCTGGAATTTTCATTTATGCTATAAATTTTCATTTATGCTATAAATTTCTGCAAAATATAAATTTGGTAAATAGTACATATTTCTGCATAAAAACAAGCAATTACATTGTAATAAAATCATAAAGAAGGACTAAAAATTCAATGAGTTTTTAACTCATCAATTGCTCATCCACAATGGTATCAATCAGACATACCTCTTGTGGACCCTCTTCCTCTGGGTGCACATGCTTCTTGCTTAGGTGAAAGATATTGAGTTCCAATGTCATATTCCCAAATGTAAAATGCATTACCCCATTTTGACAATTTATGATTGCATTTGACGTAGCCAAAAATGGCCTACCAAGGATGATGGGCACATAATTGGCTCCAACAGCTACTAGCTCGATGTCGAGGACAACAAAGTCCACTACGTAGTAGAATTTGTCTACTTACACCAAAACATCTTCGATAGTGCCCTTAGGAATTTTCACGAACCTGTCTGCCAAAGATAATGTGATAGTGGTGGGCTTCAATTCTCCCAATTTTAGCTACTTGCAAACTGAGTAGGGTAATAGGTTGACAATGGCTTTAATCTAATTAGTGCCTTTTCCACATAAATTCCTCTGATATCCATTGAAATAGTTGATTAGTGCTCAAAAGTTATATTTTGAACCTGTTTATTTAAGGTTTTGAGCACTTTTTGTGCCTGTCGGCGTAATTAACGATTTACACATTAAGGTCCACTGTTCTACGTCGCATTTTGTGGCTAATTTTGCTTAGTTTTGCAAGGATTTATTTATGCTAGAAAGTGTTGATTCGATCAAGCACGAAGAATTCGAGTCAAACTCATCATTGCGGATCAGGCGCGGAAGGAAAGAAGAAGAAAATCTGAGGAGATTTGAGCACTGCGAAATTTGGATCCTATGACCTTGTTCATCCCTCTGATCACCCCATTACAGTTCGACCCCTTTATTCACTGTCCTACTTTTGACAACGTACTTACATTTGTTTCAATTTTGTTTCTTCCCATTTTTTCCCTATATTAGTTAACTACTTTTTGTTCATTTTGGTAATTGTATTGTTTTAGGGCGTGTTCAAAGCTGTGAACATTGTAATGGGAGACTTGACTTTTGGCGGTAGAGTCACGGTGAGCGCGGTTTTCCGCGACTTCCGGCTAGCTCGATTTTCTTTCATTTTCTTTCCACTTTCTCACTATCGGACACCCTCCGAGGGGATGAGTGGCTGGGGGCCCTTTCTCCTTGAATCACGAGGCTGCGGGTGTTGGATCTGAGGGCGGGATGAGAGTCCCGTGTTTTCACGGTACTCCTTTGCTTCGTCACATGTTCTCGGCGCAACTGCAGGTTTAAGTGCCCGCCGATTCATGTTGAATGGTCAATACTTAGTAATATTTTAGTGCTCATGATGCTTATTACTAGATCTCGTGATGCTTCATTAGTCATCATTTATTACCCATTTCCTTAATGTGAGTCGAGGAGACTAAGTTTGAGCGATTGAGAACATTAACGGCGATGAATGCCATTTTCGAGAGAAAAATTTAATGAGGTTAGTTTTTATAGCTACATGAAGAATCAGTTCGGGGAGATGACTATAGGCCATCCTCCCCAGCGCGAGGAAATGACCTTGGAAACCCTCAGTTGCCCTATGATCCTAATCCCGATATCCTGATACATCGAGGGTCCTCGCGTCATTTTTATTTTACCTCAGTTTGTTTCTAGTTTTCACCATTAAAACCCCCCTGTTTTTATCAAACCTTGAAATCCAAATTGAAATTCATCATTTTTTTAACCTCACTGTAAATCTGTTTGTACTGAAGAAAACCCCGTCACTGTGTTAGACCATAGGTATTTATCTGATGGCTTTGCTCTCGCGATGTAGGAAGGAATTTAGGATATAAATTTTGTTGATTCGGATCACTGCATGTACGAATCAATAGTAGAATTCTTGAGTCTTTGTACTTGGCTCAGGTTTTGCATTGGATGATAACACTCACCTATTCTATAAAAATCGCTTTTGTCGATATTGACCCTACTTTCACCGTGCATGATCTTTTAAAAACTTGGCATATGCGGGACTTATAATGATGTCTAAAGGAATCTTTGACTTTACTTGCCTCAAACACTTGAGAATATTTGTGTGGTTGCTCACTTCCTTTCTTTTATATTTCTTAGGAAATGAAAGGGAAAGCATCCTTTTCTATCATTTCTTTGTGTCGCAATTCTTTCAGGTTCTCTCTTCTTTTTATCTTCTTTAGCTGCATCAGCGACTTGAGCATTGGCCTAATCAACCTTTTGTATGGCGTGATGCGTCTTTAAAACTACATCCATATTAGGAGTGGGTTCATTGGCAGAGGCTACTTCATGAACTCCCCTAGGGTTTGGTTGTGTCTATGAAGGAAATTTACCCTTTTCCTACACTTGCTGTCTGTTAGTTAGCCTAGAAATTGAATACTGGAGGTTGTCAAATTTTTTACCAATTTTGCTCTCGAACCCATCTATTCTATTGTTCAAGGTGCTCTCCCACGATACTCAGTTCTACGATTTACCCTACATTCTCTTTCATCTACAAGTTAGCCATACCACTTTGCTCAGGTGGGATTGGTTGTTCAAGCATTGGAAAGTGACTTTTGTTATGATCATTGAGGATGAAACATCTGCCGGAGGGCTGAGGAAGAGTGCATGCATGGGGGTTTCGAACTTCGGGAGGTTTGGGTGATTTCGCGGCTGGTTTGTAGGATGTTGCCATATGGTGCATTAGTTGATGGTTTGAATTGACCATGACATTGAAACGTTTCTTACTTAACATCTCTCATTCTTGAACAGTTGGACATTGTTCTCCCAGTCTCTTGAATAATGGTGACATGAAGCATGGCTTGTTGGAAGGATTCTCGGTCATTGCATGCCTTATGTTAGTTTCTCATTTCAGTTCTTTGACCTTAGCTAAGGTTGAAAGTTTGGCCTTCATGTCCAAGTCCTCTGGAAGGGAATACATTCCGCCCTTTGAGTTGGGATGAGGTCTCATTCTTTCCATTTCCCTTGGGTTAGGCTCATCCCAACCCTTTGAAGCTTCGTCATGCAGAGAAATCTGGCTTTCTGCGGTTTTTCTTTCGAAAACCTCCCCACACATAGTCTCAGTTATTGCTTCGCCAGCGGGAGAAATTCCATCATAAAAATATTGACCAGCAGCTTGGTATCCGACTCCGTGGTGAGAATGACATCGAGTGCTTCCATATATCTTTCATGCATGAATTTCATAGTTCTCATTAGCTGAGAAGGTGGAGATTTTCACTCTTTAAACTTTTTGTTATGGTGGAAAATTTATTTAAAATTCAGCGTCTACTGTCCCATTCGGATGGTCCTTAGTCTTAGAATTGAGGGCTGAAGTGGCTTTGTCACTCTATGTGAAAGAAAAAAACACAGCTAATTAAGTCCAAAGTGGTAGTATCCTCCTTGAATGTGTTGCAAACCTCCTTAAATTCCCTGATATGTGTATAGGGGTTTTCACTCTCCATACCATGGAAAGTGGGAAGGAGCGGCACAAGGTAAGGTCTAATAAACCATTTCCTCGATTTCGGGCACTGTCTGAGGGAGCCCTCATTGTGGAGGTGTATGTGGTCCTCGTAGGTTTAAATAAATTGAGGTTCCTCCTCCTCCTGTTGACTCTCACGCCTTTCTTCATGTGGGGGTTCCATTGGATCAAAATTGAGGCTCACTCTAGAATTTGTTTCTTGTGGTTCTACTGGATCTTTGATTTTAACTTATTACCTCTCTTGAATTCCTAAACCAACGAAACATAAACTCTGCATGAAAAACAAAGACTTGCTGAAGAAACAAAGAAAATTCTACCAAAAGGGTTAATGTTAGCTAAAAAAAAAGATAGACAGTGAAATGAAATTAATCAACCTAGCAATAATAGCTAGAAGGAATGATAAAAGAAAAGAAATTCACTAGAGCTTGTGATAGGATCGTCACAAGTGTTCAAAGCTACTTGTCAATTGCACTAAGTCACCATTCCAACAGCAGCGCCATTTGATTGCGTGGCCAGCCCATTAGGGTATCTTAAATCAACAAAATTTATAACCTAATACCTCTTACTACCGTAGCGTAGCTACTATAGTATAGCGGCTCAAGGATAGTTCACAAGGATGAGTTTTCTTTGTGTAAATGACTAACAATGAAGTTTAAGCTGGTGATTTCATTTTGGATTTTTGGTCGTTATAAAAAGAGTAGATTTGTTTGGTGAAAACTAAAAGTAAAATGAGTTAAAATGTAAAATAGAAATCCTTGAAGTATTAGGTCACTGGGGATAGAAATCCTTAAAATGAGTTAGGTTCCCTAGGTAAATGAGGGTTTCTCGGGTCTTTTCCTTTCATTGGGGATAGTAACATATAGTTACTTCCCGAATCCTTAGTTTAGCTATAAAACTTAACCCTTAATAACTATCCTTTGAAAATGGCATTCCTTTGAGCATTATCGATTTGAGACAGTGTAAAAACATGTCTCCTTGACTCACCTTCCAGTAAGCTCACAGAGTAGTAACTAATTAACATCAGATCTAGAAATAAGCATCCGTTGAGTCACGAAAGGCACGAATACTAATCATTATTTCGAAGGGATCCTGAACCTAGGATTTAAGGGAAAACATAAATGTCGGTGAATAGTTTGTTTGAAAACATGAGAAACCTTCATTTTGTCTCGAGTTCCGCTGCCTGGAAGTGCTTGCCATCAAGGAAGGAAGGGTTTAACCTTCATCCTCGAGTTGTCATCCTCGAAGCGGTGTTTGGCTAGTGAAGAAATATAGAAAAAAGGGAAAAGCGGGGAGCTTGTTCGACGAGCTACTAAATTTAATAAATCAAAAAGCTTCTTTACAAGGTGTTCATTGGGCATTATATGCAACCCAATCGATACAAATTACAAAAATGTATGAATTAGATACTATTACAAGGGGATAATTTGGGAAAAAATCATAAATAGAGGAAAGAAAGCCAAACGAACTACGAGGAAGAGATTCGCAATACTGTAGAATTGCAGCCTACACAGTCGTAGCCTTACAAAAATTCGTGCGCGAAATTTGTGACCTACCCAATTTATTTGTAAGCTGCGAATATTTGACTTGTGAAATTTCGCGGGGCTCACGAAATTTTCAAGGGTTCTTATTAATACAGTTACGGTGCGATTATGCCTTATTAGATTCTGCTTGACTCTATGTTACAATTGATTTCTTCATGGAGTCGAAGCTGGTCCCAAATGTTGTCTGAAAGGTCTATGGAACTACAAAAATTTTCCATAAAATTTGATCAAAAACATTGCTAGGCACTTAATGTGCCAATTGGATCAATTTGCCGGTGATTCACTATGAAAGTCTTTGCAAAACACGTGTTAAGAGTATAGAACAACCTTGCTTATTTAAATGGTAATCACTTAACCATACCTTTCACTAATTAGATATTCAAGTTCATTACGATTCGTTAATTTAATCAACTACTTGTAAGATATAACCCTCTTTATAAAATTTAAGTATTTTTCCTTTTTAGTACTTAGTACTCGGATCTTGGACTACGAATTCTTGCCCCCTGAATGGGATGTGCGAGCCTTCTCGATTTAGTTGACACCTCATCCTACATTTTTGATGAAAATTTCCATCTCCTTGATTAGATCTTTGCTAACACGGGATCAGAATCAGTTCATCAGAAAGAGAAGGAACCTCCATGTGATTAAAAAAGCCCGGAGTAACCGTTCAGTATCATCACGGCTAGGTAAGTGGTGATCTATAAGTAACCCTTCAAAGTTGTTTTAGTTCATAGTATTGATACACCATACCACTTCCTTTCTTATACTCTCTAGAAGTTCTCCATCTACATGTCACCTTGAGAGGGCCTCCCTAGAAATCGAGCAGAGTCCCTGATACTGCTTAGGTACACGGTACTAGAACAAGTAAGTTCATAAATAATATCAATCGAATAAATTCAAAATTCCTAACTAAGGCATTCTTCCGTTTTGTGTAGAAAATGATCATCATCATGTCGATCGAAGAGACTCGACTCGCTGAAATCCGGTTCCACTCATACTCCCAGGTATTGTGCTTAATGTAACACCGAAATACTAACAGTTTCGGACATGTTTTAGGAGTATAATCAAAATTAAATATGAATTTTGGGAAATAAAGCAGAAACCCATAATTTGTATAGGATAAAACAAAGGGTAAATATGTAATTATCAAAAAAAGAGACATAGAAGTCATAAGATAAGAAGGCCATGGGTTTAAAATAGAAATGCCAGATTTGCAAGGAAGACTTAAGGACCTAAAAGTGAAATAAAATGAAAACTTAACCTTGAAATGGGTTTTCAAGACGAACATGGCTGAAATCTTTGATTTAAGACTAGGGTGAGGTCTCATTTGTTTTGAGAGAGGGGGAGCAGCAGTAGAGAGAGAAAGATAGTAGAAGAAAAAGAAGAAGAAGGGAAGGAGAAGAAGAAGAAGAATGAAGAAGAAGCCAAGTTTAAGGTATGGAATTCTAAAGTTTTATATGGATTTCCATGAAATTGTATGGATTTCCATGGAATTGTTTGGATAGTAGCTGGGTGCAAACCTGGGTTTTGTGAGTTTCATCCAGCCTAGATTTCTTGAAAGTAAATTCCCGTAGAGCCACTAAGTAATTCTGAAGAGTATGGAATCCTCCTTTTGAGAGTTGGATTCATGGTTTTAGTGCAAGTAATGGAGTTTGGATTTAGAATAGAAGCCCTAATAATCTATGTTGGTTTTATGTATGGAGTTATGATCCATATTATAGTTGTTTGGAGATATTCATAGTGAGGTTTTGAAGTAAGATAAGTATTAAAAGGAGATGATTTGAGGAGAATAGAGTTCTGAGATGAATATGAAGTGGTTTTGATGTGTGCATTCAGTATTGAGTTGGTTTGGGTGGATGATGATTCGTGCCACGTGGATCGTCGAGATCAGCAATATTTGTATCTACCAGTTCCTCCTGCGCGTGGTGAAGTCTGATGCTATAGCGGTCTAGAATTCGTCGAACTCGGGGATGGGTTTTCATCTCCTGAATGACTCGTGTCATGATTGAAAATGGTGAGGCTTTCATGGATTTTTTTGGTTGCATTAAAAGTGTGGTTGGTGGTGTCACTTTAAAAATTTAAGTAGACGAGTTTAAAATAAGATTTAAGAAAAAGCGCCTTGAAGTTTTGGGTCACTAGTTTGATATGATGGGGTTGTAAGGGTGTCCTCGGGTTATTTCCTCGCATTAGAGGCGAAATGACATATAGTTGATTAGTGCTAAAGTGATATTTTGAACCCACTGTTTATTTCGGGTTTGAGTGCTTTTTGTATCACGAATTATTCTAATTAACTTAGATTACACATTAAGATTACTATTATTCTCTGGTCTCATTTTGTGGCAAATTTTGGGTTTTGTGAACTAATCATGTGACATTGTTGGTCGATCGAACATGAAGAATTGATCAAACTACGACACTTATATCGAGAGACCCAGAGGGAAATAAGAGAAAAAAAAAATAGAAAAATAGCAAGCTGCGAGGATGGGATCACGAGGAGCAGTGGCAATGGAGCAGTGGCCGCGGGATCAGGCACGGTGCATTTCGTATGGCATAGCGCGAAATTTGTGATCCCAATGAAATTTTCGCTGTACGGAGCCACAGCAAAGTGACGAAATTTCGCTAGCTAGAGAAAATTAATGTTCCTAGCGAAATTTTCCATTTTCTCTATCTCTTGTGATTTTCGCTAACCTAGCGAAATTTCTCTAGCTAGCAAAAATTCCCTGCATAGCGAAAATGGCTGCCCTGTGTTTTTGATATTTTTGATTCCAAACGACCACGTGTTGATGATTACCATTTTCCTTAATGTAATCTCATATTTAGGCATTTTTGTCATTTCACACATTAGGGTTGGCTATATAAGCTCCTATAACTTTGTAACCCAACTGGAATCTTTGGTACAATGACTTTTGTTCAGTTTTTCTCTCTTCTCTCTCCTCTTTCTCTCACTTTCTTGGGTGCAGGCACCATAGGGATAATGACTTGGAGGATGAGCGGCTAAAACCTTTCACTGTGAGTGGAAGGTTCTTGAGGTAGGATCTTAAAAATTTCTTGGTGGTTCCCCTTGTTTTTCACGCAATGGGTTTTTTACATTTACAGTTTCATTTCTAACTCTATGTTTAAAGCTTTTGATGTACTTTATTTGTGATACTTGGCGAAACTTTAGGGTTTAGTGTATTCATGGCTTTATACACTATGTCCATTAGTTTCCATTTACAATGTGAGTTAGGTTAGGGGTTTGATTTTTCAGCTGTCAAAAATTGCATCCACTTTGATTAATGCTTGGTAATCTTTTGCGAGGTTATTGATTCACTTATTTTAGATCCATTGGACTCATTAGATTTACCCCTTTATGAATCATTATAGGATGAGTCAGAGATAGATTTTCAACTGTAGGAACCATAAATGTTAAATAAATGCTTTTTCTATCAAAGAGAAAAAGTAATAGGAGTTTTAGTTTTTTAAAAGTTAAATGAAGATCCGGTTGGGGAAATGACTATGTCATCCTCCCACAATGGCAGGGAAATAGACTGGAGCCTCAGTTACCATAGAATCGACCAGGTGACCGTGCTTGAGTTATTTTACATTTTATTTCGCCTTATTTTCATTTTGCAAACCCTGACCATATTTTATTACCCCAGCATAAAGTCCAGCAATTCACCATTTTTAGGCTCCCATTGTCGGTTATACGAAGAAAACCCATCCGTGTTAGGCTGAACCCGATATGCGGAAGTAGCTTGACTCACGGCGGTAGAAAGAACTAAAGGTCTAGTATTATTACAGTTGGCGGATCCGCTACAGTAGCTGAATCAAAATGATGCGGTGAGAAGGAATGTGCACTAGTGCATTTGACGAGCGTGAACGCATGATCCTACATCACATGTATTGGTGAATTCCTTTCATATTTCACTATCATTTTTTTTTTTTTTTTTTCATTTCATATAATTGAGTGTTGCGGGGCATTTTAAATTGTGCCATATTTATCTTTGCGGGGAGAACAAGTTACAGTGGATTGAAAATTCTTAAGGCAAGCAGTTCAGTTTAGGTTCGGTGGGAAAATTGGCTGTGTTCAGTGGAACCCCCATGAAGGCTTGATATAGTCGGGAGAGAAACCACTGGGACATTCGTATCGATGAGGATCGGGAACCTTAGTAGCGTGTATGACACAGTGAAGAGGAAATCCAAACTAGATTGCATGAGGGAATATATAGACCCGATGGATGAGTCGCATCTGCATGGTGCCTCCCACGGTATACCTCGACTCTCGACCACCACAAATTAATTTCTCCAGGTTGGGCAGGCCATTCTGGACCGCACGAACTAGTGGGTGATCTTTGTGGATGAGAACGAAAATTATTTTGATTGGTGAAAAAAAAAAAGTATGCGAGGAGAATTCCTGGACGAAATTAGATGGGAGTGGAACAATGATTTTGAGCATGAATGGACAACTGTGTGAATTCCATTGAGACTAATTGATCAGCGTGATGTCAGCTAGGAAGTGTCAAAAGTGAAACCATGGCCGGAGGGGCGAATTCTACAGATAAGGAAGGCGTGAAAATTTTGAATCCTCGAGTTAGTGTTTGTTAATACGCTGTGGAGACCGAATGAAGCAAGCCTCCCATTGTTGGCGAGGATGACGGTGGAAGGAAGGGGAGGAACCGAGCATCACATTGACCCAGGCCAGTAGATTTGGATCTAATGTCAGCACCCGACCCCCGAAATAGTCCACTTTGCCCGGTGTACATATTACTGACACACACGTGAATCCAAAGCACATCACTGCTCCTGAAACCCGGCTACTAGTCCATGTCGCTGCTTCTGACATTTCAAGATATTAGTGGCCATTGTGCAAGCCTGCGCCCTTTACATCAAATACACGGCCAGTACTTTACATTACATGGCATAGTGGATGGTTCGGTGCCGGTTCGGTTAAACACGAGCCGACATTTCTAGCTCCACCGGTTCAGCGGCCTCGAGCTAGGAAGTGGTTTGAAACACAGTCTCCCCTTTTGTTTTAATTTTCTTGCTGTTTTGTTTTATCGTATTTTATTTGATTTCTTTATTTTTCTTTATAGATTTTTCTCTAATTTTAGTTAATTCTTGTTTTTAGATTAATTTTACTTTTTTACTTCACAATTTTCTTCATTTTTCTTGCATTAATTTTTGCGATTTTTGTGCAATTTTGGTCTGGATTAGAAAATCGTGGCGTGACGGAGAAAATTTATGTATGGCGAAATCACGAAAATTCGCTATAGCGGGGTGATGGAATTTTCGCTAACCATGAAAATTTATTAGCTAAGCGAAAATGGATTGTTAAGCTTGTGGAGTAGGCTAAAGGACAAAGCGATTACTTGCGGTATTTTCATTTTATTTTATATTTTAAAACAAAAAAACAAAAAAAACCTTTGTTTTTCTTTAAATGTTATTTTTATTTCTTAAAAAAAAAATTAATATTATTTTTTTTTAATTTTTAATTTTTTTTTAGTATTATTATATATTTAAAAAAAAAATTTCTCTCAAAAAAAAATAAGTTTTATTTTTAAATTATTTTATTATTTTTATTATTTTTATTATTTATTTTATTTGATTTTAAGCAATCGAAAAAAATGAAAATTTTCGCTAGAAAAATTTAAGCTATAGTGAAAAATTTCGCTATAGGCCTACTTGCCTCAAAGAAATTTTGTTTCGCATATAAACTTTTAAATTATTTCCAGTTTTAGGCGTGCAGTGCCGTTGGAATCTTAGAAGTGTAAATTGAAATATGGCGAGAGAAGAAAATTTTTTGAGATTATTAGTAAAGTGTAATTTTAAAAATGCTCAAGCTGTTCCACTTTTTCCCTCTCTTTCCTTCTCCTGACATTTATTTAGGCCTAAGCGGAGTGAATAAGGTGTCGATCTGGAAGCTTCAGGGAGTTTCTTTATCGAGCAATGATCACATCTCATCGAGATTAACACTTCCTTTAATTTTCAATCAGGAGGCCCGTTTCGGACATCGAGATGTTTGGGTTGGGGAGGATTAGCCAAAGGAAGTGGCTTTTACATTTATGTTTTGTTATTATTTTATTGCAAGCCCATTTTGTGATGTTCGGTGGCTTCAGCAGATTCCCCGCTACATAAATACATTTATCTTATACAACTTACTTTTCAAAATTTGGACCGTTTGCAACCAACATTTTTGTGTGTTTACTGGCACATGGTTTGAAAAATTGAAGCATTGTCGATTCTATTAATGTTAAGATTGGTTCCATGCTAATTTGAGTGGATAATAAGTTGAACTCCCCTTTTGATTTAGGCCTTTTTCTTCCACCTTTGGCTAACCACACCTTAGAGCATTGGGTTTCAATGATAGAATTTGAAAAGCTGCGCCACCTCCTACACTTTGCATAACCTACCCTAGTTTCATTGACCGCCTTTAATAGATTAAGGACCCTGTGGAAAAATAAAGATATGAAAAGAAAAGAAAAAGAAAGAAAAGAATAAAAATTGCAACGACTTTGCTTGGCAGAGCAGGGCACGAGTGGGGGTATATAATTGAAGCCTTTAAAGCCAGGTGCTCTGAAACAGCCTTCCTTTCGGTTGGGGTCGCCAGGCTTTGTGTCGCTACATGGGTGGATGAGTGGAGTTTAGCAAGTTGTAGGTGCTGGAGTCTCGAAATCATTCGAGTCGAGGGTGAAACTGAAGAGTTTATTAATTCGAAAGATCCTTATGACTTAGTGCCGTAAGCCTTAATTGGTTCAAGGAGTCATCGGGGTAGATCCATGTGCATGGACTTTGGTGAGGAGTCGATTCCTCGACGTATGACAATAGCAAAGAATTGTGGAATAAGAGATTGGGTCCTCATTTATTTAGGTTGGTTAGCATCTTTGGGACGTGAGTATTGTAGGTTGGGGGAGAGTGCGGTTTAGCGGGTTTTTTGTTGAGAGGCGATCGAGCGAACACTTAGATTTTGGTGGAAGTTTTACGGTTGAGTCATCGAGAGGAGCTCTTTTGACACTTTCCGATTTTTTGTATGGCCTTCATTCTCTTGAGGATGGTTGTTGGGCTAGGTTTTTTGATGATTCTTACTTAGGGTTAGAGCATTACTTCTTCCATGACCTTTTTAGGCTATGACCTTTTTGTAACATAATTTTGTTATCGTTTTGTATGCTCTTTCTTTCTTTCTTTCTTTCTTTCTTTCGTTGCTAAAGGATTAGCAATGTGTAGGTTGGGGGGGTGTGATTAGTGCCCAAAAAGTGCTATTTTGAACCCTGTTTATTTCAGGTTTTAGTCTTTTGTATACTAGTATTCTAATTATTTAGGTTACATTAAGGTCCCTCTTATTCTCTTGATCGCATTTTGTGGAAAATTTTGCAGTTTTTGCGAGCTAATCATGCCAACATTGTTGAATTCGATCCAAACATGAAGAATTCGGTAAAACTTCGACACCTTAGATCGAACCCGAGACGAAAGAAGGAGAAATAGAAAAATAACAAGGCTGCAGATGGGATGCGAGGAGTGATAGCGTGGGCTTGATGTGCGCGGGATCAAGCATAGTGCATTTATTTATGGCATAGCGAATTTACGCGATCTAAGCGAAATTTTCGCTATAAAAATTTTTCGCTAGTACTTGAAATTACTATTCAAATTTTCCATTTTAAGCTATCTCTTGTGATTTTTAAGCTAACTGAAATTTCATTTATTTAGAAATTTTAATATCTTTATGAAATTCCTACACATATGAATAATTTGTGTTTTGATATTTTGATTCCAAAACGACCACGTTTTGATCAATTATCATTTGTCCTTAATGTAATCTCGCCTTTTAGGCATTTTTTTATTTCACACATTAGGAGTTGGCTATATAAGCTCCCTACGACTTTTTATGGCCCTAACTTTGAGATCTTCGATTACCACCCAGCCGAGGCTTTTGTTCCAGTTTTCCTCCTCTTCTCTGCCACTCTTTTCTCATAAGCTCTTGGGTGCCCAGACACCTCGAGGATGACAAATTGGAGGATGAAGCGGCTAAAACCCTTTCCTCAGTGAAGTGGAAGGTTGATTCTTGGGGAGTAGGATGAAAGGCTGCTGGTGGTTCCCTGTTTTTCACGCATGAGGTTTTATTTTGGTTCTACAAATTTCTAGGTTTAAAGCTTTTTTGATGTACTTTCTTTGACGATACTTGAAGTTTTAGGGTTTAGTGCATTCTTAGCTTTAGATACACTAATATCAATTAGTTGCCATTTACGAGCCACTAAGGTAGGTTAAGGGGTTAGATTTTCACTGTAAGTGCATCCACTTTGATCAATACTTGGTAATCTTTTAGGGCTCAGTGGATTCTTATTTTTAGATCCATTGAGACTCATTGAATTTGCCTTCTGAATCATTATAGAAGTTGAGTGGGATAGATTTTCTTTGTAGGAACCATAAATGTTAAATAAATGCTTTCTATCAAAAGGAAAAATTAATAGGGTTTAGTTTT
Organism: Tetrastigma voinierianum; assembly: GCA_016808115.1. Classification (NCBI taxonomy): domain Eukaryota; kingdom Viridiplantae; phylum Streptophyta; class Magnoliopsida; order Vitales; family Vitaceae; genus Tetrastigma; species Tetrastigma voinierianum. The sequence goes on from JAEQBH010004558.1 coordinate 14,334, forward strand.
TAAAAGTTAAATGAAGGTCGGGTTGGGGAAATTACTATATGTCGTCACTCCCGTCTGAAATATACGGAACCACTGAAATTACCATAGGAATCCCGACCCGTGACGATACTTGAGAGTTCTATTGTTTTTAGCCTTATTTTCATTTGCAAAACCACCAAGCCCATTGTTTTACTGACCTTAAAATCGAAACCAAATTCACCATTTTGACTTCACTTAAATCAATTTATGCGAAGAACTCATGCAGTGACTACCGACCTGAACCAGCATCTTTGAGTAAGCTTGGCTACGGCGATGCAGGAGGAAACTAAGGATACAAATATTGTTGATTAGGATCACCTACCATGGCACGAATCTATAGTCATTTCCAAAGCTGGATCTTTGTTTAGCTTTTTAAAGAAACCGACCCTTAGTAACCTTCTATTAGAACCATAGCATTCTTTGAGCATTCAATATTTCAATGATTTGAAAATAAACATTTAACTACTTTGGAGTGGCTCATAAATGACATCTAATGGATGTTAGTGTATCTACCATTAAGAATGCTTTGCACCTAAAACTTGTGCCAAGTATTGACCAAAGAAAATACATTAAATAGCATTTAAACATAGTTTGGAAAGTTTGAAACACAAATCTGTACAACGAACGAGAGGAACACACGCGAGCCGACATCGAGCCCTGACCTAACACGCCCCCCTCAGCTTTTCAAGGTTTTTTGAGGCTGAAAAACATCCTTTGAGTTGTCATCCTCGAAGGGGTGTGTAGCAGCTTTAGAAAATGGAGAAGAGGAGGGAGAGAGGAGAGGAAAATGGGAACAGAGGCATGTGAAATGAAAATTAGGTTACAAAATGTTCATAACATGGCTTATATAGCCTCCCAAATATGTGAAAATACCAAACTAACCTAAATAATATGATTACATTGAGGCCAAAAGAGGAACTAAACAAAACGGAGTCGTTTGGATCACAAAAATAGGGAGCAAGATTTTCTCTATGCACAGTGAATTTTGGTATGATATCGAAATTTCGCTATGATAGCGAAATTTAAGCTATCCTGCCCAAAAATGATCATATTAAAAATTTGGAAATTTTATTTATGCACGATAATTTTTTCTTGATGGCGAATTTTGGCTATATTAGCAAAATTTTGCTATCATAAGCGAAAATTAACCATAACGAGGAATTTCGTTATAGTTGTGAAATTTTCTCTATGATTCTGAAATTTTTACTTCTCGTTGCGAAAATTTCTACATGCCATCGCGAAATTGCCCTCCTACATGCTTCTTCATGCGTCCTCAGACTGCATTTCTCAGCTTCTATGGTTGCTATTTCTTCATCCGGGCTTGACAAAGAATACGATGAGAATTCAAGCAGAACTCGGCAAAATCATCGAAATTTAAATTACTTGACTTGATGGTGGAGGCTTACAAAACCTGCAAGCTACGAAAACAACCTCGAAACAAAATAAGTAATACTAATGGAAGGCGCACATGTCAATGGCAATTAATATGATAAGTACGCACAAAGCACTCAAAACCTATCTTCAATAGGACCCAAAATAGCACTTTTTGGGTACTAATCACACCCCGCCAACCGACATGTTTCTAGTCCCTTAGCAATGCTAAAGATAATAAAGGGTATGCAAGTTATGCTTTTGCAAAAAGATTATTCTATTCAAAAAGTGTGTGTACAAGTGAGGCTTTACCTTAAGTATGAAAAATTTAGACTCTGTACAAAAACCATCAAGAGAGAACAATTGTCATATAGGGCAAGTTTGAGCGGCATCGATTCAAGAAGTCAGCAGACTTCCACGAAAATCTATATGTTTTAAGGTAACAGTTTGAACTAATAAGTTGAAAATTATTCCTGCAACCCAGAGCTCTGCAGGGACCTTAAATTGATGACCAACCTAAATAGATTCGATTACACTCTTATTTCTTACTTGATTGTATTATAGGGTGCGTCACTGAAAACCAGAGCTTCACCAAAGTCAGGAGTAGCGAGTCCTTCAGATGACTCTGACGGTGCGGTTTAGGGCATCGAGTCAGAAAGGATGTCGACCCGCAAAACTCTTCCAGAGTTTAACGAGACTTTGAATTATTTGAGAATTCCTTTTCTGACTTGCTAAACTCTACCCGTCCACCCGTGTAGCGAACCATAAGTCGGTGACTCCCATTGAAGTGAAGGTTTAGGGCCACTTAGGCCTTTAAGGCTTTAAGTAATATACCCTTTCCAGTTTACGTGTTCGAGTTTTAAAACAATAGTCACGACTTTCAATTCTTTTTCTTCTTTCTTTTCCCTTTTTTTTCTTTTCCTTTTCATTGAGGAGACTTCATTGGTCTTCTTTTGTGGGTAACATAAACTGTGTAGGTTATGTCAGAAGAATCTAAAGTAGGGCTTTGCAAAGTAAAGAGGTATATAGCTTCTCGGCTTTATTGATGGCCCGATGTATGCTTTGTGTGTGATTAGCTAAAGGATGCCTGAGTTGAACTTTGAATTTCAATCGACGAAAACTTAATCATGCATGGAGCTTGTTCTAGCATTATGGCGACGTATAGTGCTTGAATTTTCAACTCAAGGTAAGAGCATAAACAAATATATACCTGAAAAATGGTTTGCAAGAGTGTAGAAAAATGTAATCTGACTAAAGCTTTTGATATAACCAAAGGTAGCTGTCTGAAGCTTAGCACTAGCTATACCTGATAAAAGATTAGTGCTGCCTCTTATCGGCTAATACATGCATCTATCTGATCTATACAAAATAAGTAGGTAGTTAATAAAGCTAAAATAAAACAAAATGTGATAGATGACACTTCCAACTCTAACTTTTCCCCGCAACCAAAGTATAACCATATCTCCACTGGGTAGGGAAAGCTAGAGAAGGGAGTGCGACCACCTCACTCTTGTGGTGGTGTAGGCGTTAATTGGATCACGAAGGCTGGCTGCGTGTGCGGCATATCGAGGAGGCGCTGGCTACGGATCTGACCCAGTTTGATATCGAGTAGTGGGTTGTGTAGGCTCTGTCCACTGGTATTAGAGGCAGGGTGGCTCGTAATCCAGAAGAGCATGGCGTGATTAAACCTGAAGGTAGCCTCGGATCCAGGCCATGGCTCGTCTAACGATGCACGAGTATTAGTAGCAAGTCTTGTAAACTGACATCCATGTGGCATATAACTCCACTAGAACTAAACGGGGACAAGCTCACAGTGGCTTGTTGCGATGTGGAAGATGGGTTAAGCGGTCTCGAAGGGAGGAGGGGCGTGGCAATAGGATGTGACTAGAGGGGATGAATGCGGGCTGGGTCCTCTCCACCTCCACCTCTAGAGGCAGTTTGCTCATTTATCGGCGGGTCCTCTGGCTGTCATCCAAGCTGCCTCCTTTTTCTTCTTGTAGAATAATGGATGATGGCATATATAGGGAGGCCCCTTTCAGTGGATTAAGAAACACAGGGCATTCCTGTAAAACGATGTGTGGCTGGCTCCTTGGGGGCCCAGGATGCTCTAAGACCTGGATCAGCAACCCCGACATCAAAAGGGGAAAAGCCTCTTGCTAGGAGCCGGGTCATACGATTGACCTTCTCCTCAATTATGCTTGATGGTCATGAGGAGCTCGGAGGGGCCCCCAGGCAAGGAATCCCTCGAAATCTTATCTGAGCCTCGTATAAGCTCCCTGCCCATTGTACACATAGTGCTAAAGTAGAGATAAGTTGGTTAGGAGTACATGGTTCACCCGGGAGCATCTCACAGCGGAAGGCGCCGGCGTAAGGTATAGGCTGGAGTGGTGGTGTCCACTGGCGAGAGCGGGAACCATCTCTCTGCAGCTGAGTGAAGCCACGCCGATGGTCGGAATTTGCCGGAACCCTTTGGCGGGCCGAGCGGTTGTAATATCTATCTTGGGTACCACCCGGGGCGTGATCGATCTTTGAGCCAGGATCTCGAATGGATGCAGGCACTCACTGGGATGTCATAGTGCCAATAAACCTCAGCGAAGCGCATGGGGGGATGAAAAAGGCGCACCGAGTCGTGAGATGGCGGAGTGGTGAACTCTCCATTGGATCACTGCGTCGAACCCTGCGGAATCATTGGTCACGGTCTTAGGTATATCATAGTATGACTCCATATGGAATTCCCGAGCATGAAGATTAACTTTCCCGGGAATCGGATCGTAGTTGAACATCGGACGCGTGATCCTAGTATGTGGGGATAATTGGGGTGTGAACTACGTCAGTATTTGGAGGAGGTGATGACTGGGGCTGGGCGCGATGACTCACCCCGGACGATGCGGGACGGCTTAGAGGCGTGGTCCTCAGGCCGTGGTCTCGGATGCTCGGGAGAAGGGAGCTAAGATCCACCGGGTCCCGGTCTCCTTTGGATGGGGGCTGCGGAAGCATGAGCCTCCTGCAGAGCAAGGGCTCTTTAGCCGTGGTGTCTCTAGAACTGGTTCGGGTGACGGTACGACCACAGATGCATGCATGTCGTCTCTCTAGAGATGCGAAATGGACCACAGATTACATGCGATGGCCTGCAATTATGAATCATGGATGGGGGGCCCGAGATAACGCGTAGTAGGGAACTGGTGATGCTTGGGGAGGCGACAGGTGTCTTGATAGTGTCAGACGAGGAGACTCAGTGATAGTGCCTTGTGAGACACGGCACGAGGGCGACTCATTTGGGAGAGGGAGGCTCGTGTGAATCGGGGGCTCGCGTGGAGTGGACTCATGTAGCCAGCGAAACTCCGAAATTGGATGTGGCCAGAAAGCGTGTTGAGTGTAAAATGTACCTATATGCGCGAAGTGCCGCAGTGCTTGAGTAATATAATTGTACTTATAAATCTGAATACTCCCGATCCACGAGGGCAGTGTAGTGAAGCTACGAAGGTTTTTCGCTCGGAGACTGATATACGAGACAAATGACTCTAAGGGAAAATTTAAGTAAGGGAAATGCGATTAAGCTATTGATTCTAGTGAATTAACGGTGTTGAAGCCTAGGGTTATATCTCCCCCTATCACGTTCAATAGATTACTTTTCTAAAGGTAATGTTATTCAATATATTTATAATATGTCAATGGCAAGGTGATCTTGTCTACGAGATATCCTCTCTCAAGGTGATCTTGTCTACGAGATATCCTCTCTCGAGGTGAATCCTCGACTCGGTATTCCGAAATGCTTAAATGCTCCCCAACCCCAGATACCACGCCCAGTTCGAATATCTCACAATGCAATCGACTAAAGATACTCTGCCCAGATCACTGAATATACCCTCATCCTCTCGAGATCCTCGGATCTCGGTGCGATTAATACTAACCGTGGCAGACATTATCCTTATAATTGAAATGTAGGTATGGAAGTAGATGTGACAAATTAATAACAAGCGAATAACATGAAAGATTTACTTTAATCCATTGTATGAGGGGTTTGATGTAACCACAGAAAGAGATCTAGAACATCCTTGAAATAAAGATCGAATGTCTAATATCAAAAGAAACATCATCATAATATCTAAATAATATCTAACAAAATGGAAGCGATGCAATCCGGGCACTCCCTGGATGCATGTCGATCATTTTGGAGCCGTGCCTCTGTCGTCACGCCTCGGAGTACTTACTAATTTTAAAGCCACTTACGTACATTAAATGATGAGATCTGATTTTGGCGGCGTCGCGTGGTGGTCGCGGCGGTGGTGGCGTCAGCGGCGTGGTGGCGTCAGCGGCGTGGTGACGTCGCGGCGTGGTAAACGGCCGGCCTGCGTTGTTGACCGGCGGTCGTAGCTTAGTGGCGTCGCGGCGGTGGTGACGTCGCGGCGGTAAAGCGACCACACTTTGCTCTGCATTGCTCCGCAAAATTGCCCAACCGCGCTCTTTTCACTCCGCGTACTGTAACCACGGACGCGAATAAAGGTCTAGCCCACAAAAACTGAGAGTACTATAGAATAAAGCGTGAAAATGAAGAACCTAGTGAGTGTAAGATGAGTGTTTAGGCACTCATCACCCCCGAACTTGGTTTTGCTTGTCCTCGGCGGCCGACTAAGCCCGGGACCATGACCAGCATGAATGGTGACACGAGCGTGAAAATGTCATCTTGAAAAGTAGAGGATCAATTTAGACTGACTCACATACCCACTGTTTTGCTCATTGTTCATTGAAGGCATACAGATATTTGATTTTCGGTAAATTCGATTGAAATAGGTGGCCCGACTAGTACATGAAATCCGTGGTGTTTAATAGCCTTTCCCAGAAAACCCTGTGTCTTTGTGTGAATGACCTCCCGATTATATGCCTAGGTTACGATGCCCCCGAACTTAAGCTCGACTCACACACATTAGGAAGAAACTAAATAGGAAAGGATAGGAGCGCCATTTTTATTCATGTCCGCTTTTCCAGGAAATTTCCTATGTACCAAAGAAACAAAATGGAAGAAGCCTAGTGCGATAAGTTTGAGTGTTCTTGGGCGGGGATCCATTCGTGACTCCCCACGGTTGGTTAAAGGGCACGGACATTCAAATTCCACTCAGGCTTCACCCCGACACTTTCTGACGAGCTCGATGACCACAGGTCGGCGTGAGATGATCCATCTTACATCCCATGCAGGCCGTTAGAGTCAATGACTCAGGCTAGTTGGCTCGAGCATTAGGCTGACCAGACCCCTCGGTATTAAGGGATTCAGTTAGACAGACGATCCATTTATTCTTATGCATATACTATTTTTGTCATATTTCTTTTTCTTTTTTCTTTTTCTATTGTTTTGTATTTTCTCTTTTTAGTTGGGGCTAAATGAAGCGATCTGTTTTGTTTAGGTGTCCCCATCACTCGGCGGATTCGAATCTCCCTAAGGTTAATCGGACTTTAGTAGTTCGGCACATGCATGCCTAAGAAAGTCTTTAGTGTGTGAGTGTGATAGGGTTTTTGAGGCTTGGTTTCTTAAGCTACCGGGATTGGTTCTTTAACACTTTTCACTATTGACTAATCAGAATCATCGAAAAAATGTATGCATTTGATCGAGTGCGTAGTGAACTCAGTCAAAAATTGATCCTCTAAATTGACATAGCACACGTGCTTGTCACGATTACTACATGCGAAAATGTCCTAAAACACGCGCGAGCTCTTTAACATGACTCATTAACATGAAAGTGTGATGTAAAACAAACCCCTAAAATAAGCTCAAGCCCCACGATAAGCTGTACGATGCAAAACCAACACAGCTAATATATGGAACATACTAAAAATCTTGCATAGTCTGAGAAATCAAAACAACGATAAACAAAGAACAAAGAAACATGAATCTCTTGTTAAACAAGAGCGAACATAGTACCTATCCTGATCCGAACAAAATATCAGTCATCATGCGGTAAGAGAGAAAAGCAAATGAGGTAAGGTAGCTCCTGAAGATCAGCTAACGATTGGAGGTGAGGTGGAGGCTGAGGTGGAAGAAAGCTTCGGGGCCCCGGGGCGGCTGAGGCTTACGCGCTCTTCTTCTTTGTAGAATGATGATGACTGATTGGCCGGGAATGTAGCGCATGTCGTACCTTGACGCCTCCATATCACGGGTACTTGAGGACTCGGTGCTCCGGGTCTCATCCCATAATGCGTCAAGCGCTCGGTGAGAAACAGGGTCCTGAGATCTGAGTGAAGGGGCCCAGGAGGGAGGCCGGCACACTGAGGCTCAGCGCAGGGTGGTGGTGGAGGTGGGTGAGAGCGAGGGCGGCTATGTCATCTGGGTATGCGCGGGAATCCCAACGAGGCTTAGATAATCGGGAGGCTCAGTCCTCGTACGAGGGCTCGTGACGCAGTCGTAGACCCCCTCGGGTTGCGGGACAGGGTGTGTCAGAAAGCAGCCCATTATGGCCTTGATTGGATGAAGCCGGGCCTACATTGTCGTCGGGGCACCAGGCTTGTTTGCCTGAAACGAATCGAAGAGTGCAGGGTTCATCTTCGCGTCCTTGTTATGGAGGATGGCATCCTCATAACCTGCCCAACATCGAATGGGATATCCTGGATGATGGCGAGTTGAGAGGCGGGGAGCGGCGTCACCTCACACGTTCGTCGTCGGGATAAGGCGAAGTGGTGAAGTGATGCGAGCAGAATGGGCCCGAATGCTTGGCGCGGGTTGTGCGCGTGGCGCCTTTGTTGATCCTCAAATACCCCGGGTGGTCGAGGTGCTTTCGCGGAGAGATGATCAAAGGGCCGAGGCGGGAACGTGCTAAGCGGCATGAAACTATTGATCGACTCCGCGCTGAAGTCGACCATGACGCCCCGCACCCGGACCTTTTTGATTACATGGGCAGCGAGATTGGCGTAAAATTCTCGCACCACTCTCATCGCCGCTGGACGAGGTGGTTGGCATAATGCACGCCACCCCTTAGCCGCGATAGTCTTGCGGAAGAAATCATCGGGGTGATGAAACACCTTCTCTTTGATGAAGGATCGGTTTTTGCAAATTATGCTAAACCGATTAGCAGCACTCGCGTTTATAGACCGCGAGGCATCGAATGCGGGAGTCGGGGCCTCGGCCCCGGGCCGACTCAGAAGCAGCGACGACACGCACTCTTGGGTTGCGCATCCCAACTGGCGAAAATATTAACACTGTGTAAACTCTAATCGGACTAAATAACTACCTAATGATTCGAAAAAAACTAAATGCATTCTGCTCTCCCTAGATGACAGGAACCTAGCCAACCAAGGAAATGAATTCTACAGACCTGCAGACTACAAAACACACAAATGAACCTAGACTCGCTTGAGCTAGAATAGAGCACACGGTGGTGAAATGCCCATGACCCAAAGCGGCCAAGAGGGTGACTTACGGTGGTCGACGGCGAGGAGGGTCTCAGGCAGGACGAGCGGGCTCCCGGCAAGGTAGGGCACGGGCCCGGTCGCGGCGAGAGGCTAGAGTTTCGGAGGAGGCGTAAAGGTGGAAGGTGCGAATGAACCATTCTTGGGCTAAGCGGTAGTCGCGGCGTGCGGGGGTCGGCGTCGCGGCGTGACGGAGGGTTGTCTTGGCGGCGTCACGGCGTTTGGAGTCCGCGTCGCGGCGTGGCGGAGAGTGGAGTTCGATCCGCGTCGTGGCGTGTGGAATGGCGTCGCGGCGTGACGAAGTGGTGCTGCAAAATCCTTGCGTGTGACGTGAAAGTACGTCCTTGACGTGAGGAGGGCACTACGATTTGGCGTGGCGACGTGAAGAAAATACCGCGTCGCTGACGTGGGGAGGAGTGTTAAAATGGCGTCGCGGCGTGGAAAATCCATTGCGGCGTGGCGATGAAGTTATAATTTTGGCGTCGCTGACGTGGCGGGGAGAGATCTCGAAAATTTTGACACACTACCATTACTTTTTCGAGAACTCTCACGTGTAAACGTTTTGGACATTGATCATTACGCGGGGGCTTGCACCTACGCTTCAAAGTGCGAAATTAAACCGACAAGCGAGCATTGATCATGGACACGAGTACCAGAACCCGAAAATCGTGAAAATAACCAATAGAACTTGGAGCTAAGAAAAGTTTAAGAACATGGGTTGCCTCCACGAGCGCTATGTTTAACGTCGTTAGCTCGGCTGACCCTGAGATCTGCATTTGTTCCCGGGAACCGGGTACGTGATTGCTGCTGCGTCTTCTATTCTTGTCAGAAAGGAATTAAATTTGTTTGTCTATGAATTTAGCCTCCATGGTACGGCTTTAAGTATTTGGTGGTATTTGTGGACTCCATGTGCCTTTCTTGGGATGTAAAGAACTACGCCCCACCATGTGAAAGACCTTTGTTCACGAGTGAAAGGTTCGGTTGACCAGGACTTAGTTTCCCAGGAAAAAGATTTAGTCGGGAATTGAATAGAAGGACTTGTTGTCCAGTAGTGAATTATTTACGGTGATCTGTTTGTTGTCATGGGGCTTTGTCTCTCGCCTCGTGCGGGCGTTTTTAAGTAACCGTTCACGAATTCCATCTAACTCAACTGAAATTTGAAACCTGGCGTTTCTCAGACGATGTACTATCCATGTTCGGTGGCGGAGTGGCTGATAGGCTCGATGCTATGCTCTAATTCCACCGAAGATGGCATGCTTTACCATAAACGAGCTCGAACGGCGATATACCCAAAGGAGTTTTAAATGTCGTACAGATGCCCATAATGCATCGCCCATCTTTGCACTCAATCCTTCCTCGAGCCGTTAATCAGTTTTTCGAATGTACATGATTTCCCGAATGGATACTCAAGCCATCCGCTTGACTCCATGTGGTATGCAAGAGAGATGCATCATGACGCACTTCATACTCTCTTTTTCAAAACCTTATCAATTACCTTATTGCGTAAATGTGTCCCATTATCCGTGGATCAAAGCTCGAGGAGTTCCAAAAACGTATAAGATATTATCAAGGCAAGAATCAAGCCACAACCTAGCATCATTTGTGCGTGCAGGAACGTTTATCCACTTCGAGACACAGTTCATCGCCAAATGTAATGTACAAGTTGTCAGACGATGCGTGATATGGACCCATGAAATCGATCCCCATAAATCGAACAACTCTACCTCCAAGATGGGATGCATGGGTGGCTCGTCCTTTCTAGAGATGTTCCCCATTCGTTGACATTTGTCACAAGTGGAAACGAATCGATGAGCATATGTAAATAAAGAAGGCCAGTAAAAACCCGATTGGAGTACTTTAGCTGCTGTTCTCTGGCCACCAAAATGCCCACCACATGGTAGAGTGTGGAAATGGCTCAGAATACTGTGCATTTCATCTTCGGGCACACATCTCCTTATCACCCGCCAACGCCACGTTGCTCCGCATGCACTGGCTCCTCCCAATAGTAGTGTTTCAAATGTGCGGCAACCCTTTTTTCTTCTCGCTCGGTAGTTGAACCGAGGAATCACTCGCCACCAAATAGTTAACGTAATCTCGCAGAAACCAAGGAACTTCCCTATTGTCTTCAATAGCGAAGAGTTGCTCATTTGGAAATTGCCATTCAATAACATCATCTTCGGCCCTTTCCAAATAAAGCGAAAGGTGGTCTGGCTACTAGATTTTCGCCTTTCGGTCTCGATTTCTACGTCAACTCTTGCACAGGAGCGACCCACCGAACCCAATCTGGCTTCGCAGATCTTCTGGTCATCAAGCAATTTAATGGCCGAATGACTGGGCAGTACTGCACGACTTTGTTGCCAATCAAATATGGCCTAATTTGTCGAAAGCAAAGACAATGGCCACGCTCTTTCTCTCGTGGTAGCATAATTCAGCCGAGCGCCATTCAAAGTCCCTACTTGCATAGTAAATCACCAAAGATTTTCTCTCAAGCCGCCTAACACGCCTAATCGCATAGTCGCCATCACATCGCTCAAATGGAAAAGACTAATCCTAGCTACGACAATGGAAGCTGAGATCAACTTATCCTTCAATACAGTAAAAGCATGTAAACATTGGGAGTCAAATTCGAATGGGATCCCCTAGACTAACAAATTAGACAATGGTTTCGTAATCTGTGAGAAATCCTTGATAAACCGCCATGGGTCCTACAAGGTGGTCCTAGAAAAAATCGCGAACCCTTTTACCGAAGAAGGTGGAGGCAACTTTTCAATTGCTTCAATCTTCGCCTTATCTACCTCTATCCCTCTTGCTGAGATCCGATGTCCATGACAATACCTCGTACTCATGAAATGGCACTTTTCCCAATTGAGTACTAAGTTGGTCTCTTCACATCTTGCTAGCACAGCTCTCAAATTTGCTACACAATTGTGAAATGAATTTCCCATTACTGAGAAATCGTCCATGAAGATCTCAATCGTCTTCTCTACCATGTCGAGAATATACACTATGCAACGCCGAAAGGTACCCTGCATCAGACAAGCCTCGAAGTATATCCACGGAAGGCGAATGTTCCATAAGGACATGAATGTTGTTTTCCGATCCTCGTGAGCTATACATTTGATTGTAACCGGAATATCCATCCAAAAAGCAATAGTATTGATAACCGGCTAATCGATCGAGCATCTAATCTAGAATGGCAATGGAAAGTGATCTTTCGAGTGGCCTTGTTCAGCTTTCTATAGTCAATACAAATTCTCCACCCAGAATCGTTTCTAGATGGCAAGAAGATGTTGTTTTTTCGCCTTTTGATAATGCTGTCTCCTTTCTTTGGCACTACCTCGAACATGGCTCAACAGCCATTGCCCGAATGGTAACCACTCCGCATCTAGCCATTTTAGAACTTCTTTCCGAACTACCTCTTCATTGCTTCGATTCAACCTCCTCAAGGCTTCCACTCCAGGGTCAGGCCATCTTCTAGTAAAATACGATGCACTTGATTACGTATGACGAATTCCTTTGAGATCGCCAGTGGACCATCCAGCATGCTCAGGATCTCAAGGACCCTCAATAGTTTCTCTTCTTCTAATACAGTCAAAGATGCAGAAATGATCACGGGTAAGGTAGATTCTACCCCAAGATACGCATACTCGGGATGCTAGTAAGGGTTTTTATTCCATCTGTGGTTGCTCAATCGATGGACTGCGCTTAACCCTTCACCCAGAGATTCAAAGTATTCTCCGCTTCATCGTCCGAAAGAGTCCATCCTCGATTGACATATTCTTCGCTCTTCGTCGTAGTTCTCAGCTCATTCTCCACTAGGCTAGCTCCAGCGGTCAAGGAGACCACTTTGGCTAGACACTACAGCCTCTACTATTTCTGCGCCATAAAGCAACGATCACCGTTACCGGGTGTCTCAACGCTTCAACACGTTAAAATTTACTTCCTTTCTCAGACTTCAAGTTTGGCCACCTCTCAGACATCAATCATCGTCGCCAGAAAAGGTCTTCCCAAGATGATTGGTATTTCTTTATCTTCCTCCATATCCAAAACAATGAAATCTGCAGGAAAGATGAACTTGTCGACCTTAACTAGGACATCTTCTATTATCCCTCTCGGATGCTTCAAGGATCTATCCGTTAGTCAAGAGTGACCGTGAACGTGGGCTTCTCCTGGGCCCCCAACGCCAAAATAGATAAGGGATAAGATTACCACCGGCACCCAAATTCACATAGCCGCCAAAGATGCGATTTCCAATTGTGCACGACAGTGAAACTCCATGGATCCTCGAAGCTTCGAGGTAGCTTCCTCCAAGGATGGCACGCATTCCTGCTAAGTTAACCGTCTCTCGGCCGCCTAATATTCTCTTCGAGACAAGATGTCTTTCATGAATTTTACATAACTGGCATTTGGCTTCAGTGGCACGAAGAAATGGGATGTCATGCGCTGGAAAAACATCCATGAATTCTCAAGCGTGGAACTGCTTATCCGGGCTTTGATGCTTCGAGACGTCAGGGGCAACCCAGATGTCGTCTGCTTCAACAGAGGTCTCGATGATCGCTTTCAGGGTCGTTTTTCGATTTTCTTCCGTCAATGAGTGACCCTCATTTCTAACTGGGGTCACGACCGGGGTCAGAATCGATTCCAACTTCTTCCCACTTTTACCGCGGACTACTTGACGCGGCTCATTCCCCATCTCTTCGCTTATCAATTGCTCAAGAAGAACCCGCTTTCCTTTCGCTGCGAAGTTTGCCATTTGGCCCATTTGCGTTTCCAAACTTCTCACCGTGGCCGCTTTGATTGTTCAATCCGCTGTTTGCCGCTGCATGTTCGCTTTAGTTTCATTCATGAAAGCGGAATGAGACGCACATCCGGTGGCGTGACTCGCCCAAATCTAACTTTTCTCGAGAGGGGTTCATAGCTCTGCTTGATGACATATTGTTCGATTATTCGCCATCCATAACCTTGATTGTTTTGATTATGCTGGTTCTCGATTGTTACGCTCATCCTTTGTCTCCCCGATTCTCGACTCGAGCAGTCGCTTCATACGGCCCCATCAACAGGTCACTGGATCGAACTCCGACATATACCGGTTCGCTTCCACTACAGTTCCCCGACATCGACATTCCATACTACGTCAGTTCTCCACAAAATTCACAATAACTCCTAGGGGTCGGGTCTCAGATAGCATTCGCTGCTCCTCGCCCATCTAGTCAAGTAATACCGAGCCACATGATCACCGATTGCCGAGGACCGCATCGTCTCTGTGCACCTCACTGCATAATGGGTGCAGCCTTCTCTCTAGGCTACCGATTAGTGTCGGGTCGCAGCGCTCTCTCTAAGATCTCATATGCTTGGTCTCAGGGTTTTCATCAATGATCCTCCAGCTTGAGGCGCTAATCATTGTTCTGCCAGATTCCTCGCACTATCATGTAATGACTTCAGATCCATCCGTTAGCCTAAGTGGTGGGACACTTTCGCACAATTCATGAAACCTCGTCCCATGCCTCGCTGTGCTCTCCTCTAGCTGACCAAACGTATTGACATCTCGCACGTTGTGCAATTTTCGGCTACGTGGTGCGTTAACTCGTTAGAAACTTTTGTACCAAATCATTCCATGCGTAATGGAATCGTGGTTTATTAGTTAACCGTTGTTGCCTCTATCCCCGAAAGTGAAAGCGGAACAACCGTAACCTGGGAGCTTCTTCCAGAATTCACAGATTCTGATGGTATCGCAAACTTCGAGGAAGTTGGTCAAATGCATGTTCGGTTCAATGGGTAGTCCATGGAACGTACCGTTCACATCTATAATATGACCGACTTCAATTCGAAATTGTTTGCTTGAATCCAAGTGGGTCATTCGATCCCCGTCTAACAACAATTGCGGTAACACAAACTCATCTAATAAAGATGAAAGGATCGTGATGGCCGTATAAATGGCCTCGCGCTTAATTCCTTCCAAGATCATTTCAAGCCTCGTGGGTTCAGCTTGCTCAACACTCAAACTCGTTTCGTTTTCCATAACTACTGGATTTAAATCACTCCGTTTCTACGCAACTGCGCATGTCTTTATGGCTCAGACCGCCACGTGCTGATTACTCCATCCGCCACAGATGTACTTCACTTAAACCCGCATCGCACAACACACGATCTAACAAAACCAAATTACCAGCACATGTAAAGATAAACAAAAATAACAAAAAATTCAGAATACTATCTATGTGCTCACTTCTCTATATCAATTTAAACCTATCCCCTAAGAATCCGCCAAAACCTGACAAACAAAACGCGGCGGTGTAAAATGTATGCCTATGTGCGCGCGCACGCTGTGAGTCTCTAATAGTGTACTCATAGTACCTGATATCGATCCACAGTGGACAGTGTATTGGATTGGCGTAGGTTTCATTTTCTCACAATATCCGAACAAATGACCTAAGGGAAAATTTACAAGGGAAATGCGACAAGCTTATTGATTCTAGTGAATTAACTACAGTTGAAGCCTGTATTATATCTCCCCTATCACGCTCAATGGATTATTTTTCTAAATGTATCGTTATTCAACATATTTATGATATGTCACTACTAGTGATCTTGTTACTAGATATCCTCTCGAGGTATATCCGCTGATCTCGTGAATAGAATCGAGTATATCTCTATCTCGACTCAGATTCGAAATGCTTAAAATGCTCTAACCCTAAATGCCACCTTCGTGTCTCTGAATATCTCTATTAACCGACTCACTAAAGACTACTCTACCCAGATCCCTAAATACCCTCATCTCGAATCCTGATCTCCAAAGGCGATTATGCTAACATCGCCAAACATTATCATATACTGGAAATGTAGGTATAGAGTAGACGCACAAATTAATAACAACTGAATAACATGAAAGATTTAACTTTAATCCATCAGATGTGACAGGTTTGATGTAACCTAGAAAGAGATCTAGAACATCATGAAATAAAAGATCCAAATGTCTTAATATCAAAACATCATCATAATATCCTAAATAATATCTAACAAATGGAAAGCTAGATAATCCCAGCACTCTGAGTCCAGGCTTTCTGATCCGGTTTCTTTACCCTGTCTCTCGTCGTACGCTTCCCGATGCCCTAATTTTCGAGCCCTTCGTACATTAAATGATGAGATGCAGATTTTTCGAGCCACGTCGCGACGCGGGTGACGTACGCGACGCGCTTAAATGTTGACTTCTCAGATTGTCAATCTCGACGCCATGATTCGTGACGTCACACGAGGTGATCGCTGACGCGGCAGCCACTTTGCTTCGCTTCCGCATTGCTCCACAAAATTGCTTCTAATAATCGGCTTTCACTCCACCGCACTCAGAACCGCCACCCGTACACCAAATCAGGGATCTAGCCACAAAAACTATGAAATGCACAGCAAACGCGGAAAATGAAGAACCGACGCTGAAAAAGATGAGCGTTTTAGGCACTCATCACTCTGCCCGCAAGGGCGACACCTGGTTACGCACAAATAGCCGTGGTCCGGGACGTGGCGCGAAGGGCAAACTGTGGCACTGAGGGGCTCTGGGCAGGGGCTACTAGTGAGGGTAATGATTATGAACGGCACAAGCATGCAAAGCCGTTAGGTAACCGAAGGTCTTGGCTGTGTCAGCCGAAGAGCCGCTGGAATGAATTTCGCTATTATTGCGAAATTTATGCTTGCACCAACTTCCATCCTACAGAATAACAACAAAATTTGATTTAGATAAATTACAATAAAATAAAATAAAAATAAAAATACAAATAAAATTACTAAAAATTAAAATTTTTATATTCAATTAAAATTAAAATAAAGAAAATTACTAAAATAAAATAAACCGAAAATTGACCAAACTAAATTAAAATCAAAATTCTTGAAATGGCAGCTTTGGTCTCAAAGGAGACCAAACCACCATCTCGTCTGTTCCATTCACGGAGGATCAAGGAGGAGGAGCCTTACCCCCGCAGTAATTTGTGCCGCAGCTGCCTCATTCTCAAACCCCATCAGGTTGAGCTTCTTTCACTTGGTGGTGCCGAGGATCATCGTTTCGCACAGGACTAATGCAAATTCATTCTCCACCACCGGCCTCTCCTTATCACCTCATAGCTTTGTGAGCACTTGGACCAATTGAGCAAACTTCATCAAATTCCTAACCTTCATCCTCTATTGGCTTATGCTTGTTACTCGTGAAAATATCGAGTTTGCGTCATATTTCCAAATGAAATGCATGACTCGATTCGACAATTGATTATCGCATCGAAGTGGCCAAAAATGGCCTTCCCGCACGATTGACACATGATTAGCCCAATCGCGATCGGCTCTAAGATCGCTAACTACAAATCCACTAGATAGTAGAATTTTTCCACCTTCACCAATACATCCTCAACTATGCCTCTTCGAATTTTTACCGATCGACGGCTAAGGATAAGAGTGACGCTGTAGGCTTAAGCCTTCCCCAACCCAACTGCTTATATACCGAATATGGCAAGAGGTTTACACTGCTCCCAAGTCCACAAGCATGGTCTATGCAAGTTCCAATCAATGTCGGGACGATATTGTGGGGGATCCTCGAACTGTGTATTTCACCTGGTTCCTCGCTTCGAATAATGGCACTCGACTGCTCATAGTAGTTTTCTTTCAATGCCCAACCCCCTTTTGACCATGCACAGGTCCTTCAAAAATTTTGCATAAGTTGGGACCTGCTTAATCATGTCAAGGAGTGGGATATTCACGTTCACTTGCCTTAGCACCTCCCAAATTTCAGTTTGGTTTGTGATTTTTTCGCTTCAAGTGCTTCGAGAAATGGAGGGGGCATGTGGGTTTTCATTGAATCTTCTCGATTATTATCCTCTCATGCTCGCCTTCCTTTTCTTTTTTTTGTTTCTTCAAAGAATCTGGGTACGGGTTGCTCAATTTCTTTTCCACTCTCAAAGTGATGATACCTTTACTCATCCATCCTTACGTTGTCGAAGAACCTATTTCATGAACCCCTTCGACCAGCAAGGTCTCGAAGAAAATCTTCCTTTATCCTCGTACCTCCAAAGAAATTAGTAATCCGTGATGGAATACCGCGATTCTCAATTTTCCGATAAGGCTATTCTTAAGCCTATATTCTCTGCTCAGGTGCTTCCACATGATCAATTCTTCAGCTAATTTACATTGATTCCTTTGTTCTTCCATAAAATCACCTACCACCTTGCTCAAACAAATTTAAAATAGCTTGTTCAACAGGATGATGATGGTGTGATTAGTGTCCAAAAGTGCACTGAACCCTATATTAGATAGGTTTTGAGTACTTTTACAAGATTAATCATGTCATTTATACCAATCAAGTGTTCAAGTTACCTTATAACACTTATGTTACTTAGAGGGTGTTTTCGTTGTTTTCATAGGCTTTCGCACACTTCTAGAGTTCAATCTTCAATATAAATGATCAATCATGAAGGAATTTAAGTCTCACCATCAACAAGCCCAAAATCGATGGGAAACCAAGACAAAAGTGAAGAAAATGAGATGTACTTGAAGACGTGATGAGAAGTGCATGATCAAGAAAGAGAAATTTGCAACCATTTCTCAGTGCTCGTTTAAATTTCACAAACACTTCGCAACCTGTTTAAAATGGCAAATTTCGCTTAGCCCACTCTACCGCTGAAGACTGCTCATTAGCAAAGCCGATTTCGCTTTCTCACAAAAATTTCGCTAGTTTAGCCGAAATTTCATAGCTAGCGAAATGGTCCACCCAATGTAAATACCATGTTTTCACATACCTGGCACTTCGCCAATTAGCTTAAAATTTTCATTTTAGCGAAATTGATGCCTCGCCACACTTCCTTTGTACTAATGCAAACCGCCTCCAAACTTGGTGTAGTACGACCAGTTCTATAATCCTAGCCAAGTCCTTAGGTTTTTGGTATTTTCATACCTTGAGGCCTATAAACTCTCTTCTTTTGTAATAGATATAGAATTTCTTGTGAAGCAAATAAAATAGGAGAAATTTTGTAAGTTTACCGTTTAGTAAATAAAGTATTTTATTTTTAGGTTTTGTTTTTCCTTTCTTTATTTTCTCTCTTCTCTCTCTTCTTTCTCTCTTCTTTCTCTCACTTTCCCGGCTGCCAAACACACCTCTTGAGGATGACAACTCAAGAGATGCTCGGGCTGCTCTCCTTTTCTTTGGAAGAGGAAGGAAGCTAGCTCATGCTGGGTTATGCATGTTGCCTCATGTACTAAAAATCTACTAGTAGTGTATTTATGGCCCTTATATTCAAAACTTAGTTGCATAACATGGGATGTTATTGTCTTCGCCAATACTTCCATGCTTTAGGATCCCGTGTTTCAGCGAGATAATCATGATTAGTGTCCGTAAGTGCAATTTCAACCCTATATTGATGTTTCGAAAGTACTTTTGCCTCATTAATCATGTCATATACCAATTGAAGTGTTCAAGCCATCTTAGTAACACTTATGCCATTTGGGGAGGGTGTTTTTGGTTGTTTTGTAGGTTAATTTTTGACTTCAACCTCAATACAATGATCGATCATGAGGTTGAAATTTAAGTCCTACCATCAACAAGCCCAAAAATCGATGGAAGAACAAAGGCAAGTGAAGAAAATGAGATGCGCTGAAGACAGATGAGAAGCGTGAGGAATGAAGAAAACAGAATTTTCGCAACTGCTCGCAATCACTCGCAACCTGCCGAAATTCGCAATCAGCCGCATCGGGCTCGCAAGCTTGGGCCGGAAAATCGCAGTACCGCTTAGCCAACTCCAAAGACTGCTGTTTACAATGTAAATTACATGAATTCGCTTCTCACAAGATTTACGCTAGCTTAGCGAATCGCGAAGGCCAAATTGCACACCAATTCTCGCTGGCTTGCCAAATCTTCGCTAATTAGCGCAATTTCATCCGTGAGCGAAATGATGCCTCCCATTGGCGTTGCGGATTAAATGCCAACCGCCTTCAAACTTGGTTTCTATTACCCAATTGTCCCAGAATTTAGCATGGTGTATGGTTTTTTGGTATTTTCTGATACCTTGAGGAGGCTTCATAATGCCTCATGTTTTGTAATAAAAATGTGAGGTTGATACAAGCTGGAGAATTTCAGTTAAGGGATAATCTTGTAATTTTACCGCTTTTTTGTAAATAAATTTTTATTTTTAGGTTTTTGCTTATTTTCCTTCTCTCTTCTTCTTCTTCTTTCCTTCACTTTCTGCCTAAACACACCTCTGAGGATGACAACTCAAGAGATGTTGGCTGCTTCCTTCCCTTTCAAGAGGAAGGAAGCTAGTCACAAAGGGGGCTTAAGCATGTCAGTCTCCTCATGTACTAAAAGTTACGTAGTGTATTTATATTCCATCTTCAAAACTTAGTTGCATAACATGGGATGTTATTGTTCGCCAATACTTCCATAGCTTTTAGGATCCAGTGCTCTGGGTGAGAGATGCACCGGGCTCTTGATGGTCCTAATTTTCCGAGGTAATATTCACATGTTAAAGGTTCAAATTGGGGTTATATAACATTGACTTTATTGTTTTGGCCAATAATCTCCATGCTTTAGGATTCAAGGTTTCTGAGAGATGCATTGTGATTCTTAGATGGTCTTTACTAGCCTTAAAATGATAATGGAATGCTAGGTTTTTTAAACAAAAGCGGGCTAACTGTATCCCGTGTTGACTAAATAGAGGATAAAACCCGAGGACATGTTTGCCTCTAGCTTACAAGCAGACCTAAATCTTCAAAGTAAATTTCTTCATTTTTAACTTCCGCTTACCATTTCAGCTTTTAAACTATTTACGCTTTTCACACAACCAAAAGTCCAACAGGTGTTTCACCTTCGCCTAATGCAAAACCATTTTTAGAAGAAACCCACCCCGTAATGACCCTGCACCACTATATCGGTGAGTATTTTGATCACGGCAGTAGTAGGAACTTAGGTGTATATAAATATTGTTGATTTTTAGCTCACCTACCGTGGCATCGAATCAATGGCGCCGTTGTCGTGATGTGTTCGATCACTAATGGTGTGCCAGCGTACTTCAGGATCCACATCACAAGTGAAGGTAACCATTTTACCTCTTTGCACTCGGCCACAAGAACTCCACGCTTTCTAGCACTTGGAGGCACGATCGATTCGGGGCCAGCTTTTTTTTCATTCAGCCATTTTATTTATTTTGCTAGATTAGCTAATTTTTTAGCACCTTTGTTGTTCTTATTCGCTGTCTCTACATCAGGTAACAACCGCAGATGCAATGATGAGACACCCGTAGTGGCCGGGACAGATTAGTACAATAACTCGACCTAGCTAGTGGCTAGTGTACAAACAGATACCATGGATCCCATACCCGAGGAACAACAGAGCAACTTAAACCCCTATGAATCCAAATGCATATAGGAACCGAGGATCACATCCACCTCCTAGAGTTGGGCTCCCATCCCCAGATTATTCCTCCCGCGATGATGTAGCGTCGAGGCCATATTTGGTACCCCTACGCCATATCATGGTATGGAAAATGAAAATCCATACACACATCTTAGGACTGAGAGGTATGCACCACTCATGAAGTTGCAGGATGATATGGATTTGCTGGAACTAAAGGCATTTCCATTGACCCTAAGCATGCACAAGATATGGCTCAATCTTATCAGGCCTAACCAAGAATTACCGAATAAGCAAAGTGAAGTTCTTGAAGAAGTTCTTCGCTCATAAGACAAACAACTTGAAAAGGTAAATTCTATACCTGCAGCCTCATAAGGAAAAGTTCTACCAAGTCGGGAGAGGTTTGAAATGAATGTTGCATGTCCACACCATGATTCGACATGGATGTTAGTAAACCACTTCTATGGTGGTATTCCGCCATGACAACCGTTGTAAACCATGTGTGGAGGAGATTTCCTGCCAAGCACCGATGAAGCCATGAAATTTTTAAGCCACGTGGCTGAAACTTCTAAGGGTCGATGAGCCTAAACTCCTGGTGGAATTGGAAAGATTTAAAGCACTCAAATAATCAAAGAGGTGGCATGTATGCACTGAATGATGATGGAAATGAAGGCTAGGTTATCAACTCTAGCTAGAAAGGTAGAGGAGCTGGAAGGAAAACAGCTCCATGAAGTGCAGGCAGTGACTGACAACACTGCACAACCCAATCCCTGCACAAATTTCCAATCCCCAGCACACCCAATAGAACAGTGTTCCATGACCCCTGCAGTGAAGGATTTGATGTCAGAATGTGCACACACTATAGGGCAATACAAGCCACAACAACCAAATGCTCCTTATGGGAATACTTACAATCCCAATTGGAGGAATCACCCTAACCTTGCATGGAGACCAAACCCCCCTGCTTATGTACCTCCTGAAACTCGCCTTGGTTCCCCTCACAATACAACAACCATCCTCTTCTCCAGTAGAACAAGCTATACTCAATTTGAGTAAGGTGGTGGGCAACTTTGTTGAAGAGCAAAAAGGAACCAATGTGCAATTGGCACAAAGAATTGATACTGTAGAAAGCACACTGAATAAGAAAATTAATGGGCTTGAGAGCAATCTCAACCAAAAAATTGACAATCTACAGTATTCAATTACAAACATTAACAAGTTGCTAGAGGGACAAGAGAGAGGGAGGTTCCCATCCCAAATTTCCAAATCCTAAGGGATTCAGAGGTGGCCTGTGAATGGGATGAGGTTAAGTCCATAATCACCTGAGAAGTGGAAAGAGGCTGATCAACCTCGCCAAAGCCTCGTTGAAGAATCCAAAGGGTGGAGAAGAAATGCAATCGGTTATTCTCCTGGAGGAAGATACAATGAAATATCGTATACCACCTCCTTTTCCACAAGCATTAAGAGGAAAGAAAAAGGAAACTCAACAAGCAGGTATTCTTGAGGTCTTAAGGCAAGTGAAGGTTAACATACCTTTACTTGATCTAATCAACCAAGTCCCTGCTTATGCAAAATTTTTAAAGGATCTATGCACAATAAAGAAAGGATTAGGCATTGAGAAAAAGGCATTTCTCACTGAACATGTCAGTGCCCTAATCCAAAGCAAGTACCCTGTTAAGTACAAAGATCCTGGTTCTCCCACAATACCAGTCAATATTGGTGGGAATTGCATAAATAAGGCATTGCTAGATTTAGAGCCAGTGTGAATCTCATGCCATTTTCAAGATACATGCAGCTAGGGTTTAAAGTATTTAAACCTACCTCAATCACACTCTCATCGCCTTTCCATAGATTAGCGAAGATCCCCAAGGATAGTTGAGATGTCCTTAAAATTGACAAATTCTACTATCCAGTAGATTTTGTGGTCCTGGACACTGCACCAAGTTCCAATGAACCCGATCATGTGCCGATTATCTAGAGCACCATTCCCCTGCCACTCGCACGTACTATAAATCACGGAATGGACTCATGCAATCGACTGGGCGATATGACTCGAGTCGAACATCTTCAATTTGAATGACAACCTAAAAATCAAGTAAAACCGTAAAACTTATAACCGATGAGGCTTCATCTGACTGTGCGTGTACAAAGTGCCAAGGAAATGTAAGGAGTGATCAAATTTTGAAGATGAAGGAGAATTGGTCTGTTAACAACACCACCGTAGCTTCACTGCTTCGACCTACAACCATCTCCAGAGGAACAGCTCAACTTATACACCTAACATTGAAGAGCCAACCTGTGCCATCGCATGGGCCGAGGAGATCATTCGACCCCCAGTATTTCTCGAATCCTCGAATCGTTCTGTTTTCAAAAACCTGGACAGTTCACAAATTTTAAATTTTTGTCCTATATTAGTTAATTTTTTGTTAAATTTAATTTATTTTTCAAAATTTTTTTAACTTTCTAGGATATTTTTATTTTCTAAATAATTAGTTTTTATAGTATCCCTCTTGTGTTTTTAAATTTTAATAATTAGTACCTATACTTAAATTCATCATAATAATTTTTATTATGTAACTTCACATTTTTTGGTACCATAAGAAAGCCAAAGAGCCAAATTGGCCGAGTAGCGAAAAGGCACGTAATTACTCCGGGCCGCCCACTCGTGGCTCCATACAGGAGGGGTTAGCCAAATCACACCCTTCATTCTTCCCCCCCCCCCCCCTTCGTGCTCCCGAGCCAAGAAATCCCAGAGCTGTACTCGGAGCCAGCTCCTTCGCAACAAGGCTCGACACCCATGAGTCCGTCTCGAGTCCAGCCTTTCCCGCGAGCTCACTGACCGATTGTCGCCGCCCTTACCGAGCTACCCAAATTACCACCCGAGTCTCACTACCGGTCACCGCTCGTACCATCTCCCGCCCGGGCCGAAAGCGAGCCCTCACCACGCACGAGTCATCTGCAGCCACTACTCCTACCCCCGGTCACTTCAGGTCTCTGCTTCGCCTTTAGAGGAGCCCCGCATCGCTTGTCCGATCATATTTCGAAACACATCGGCTCAGTGGCCTATTTTAGGTCTCAAACACCGAGTCTCGTCGCGAGGGTATTCGTGAGATTCAAATAGTGGTTCGAGGGCTTTAATTCGTACATGTACAGCCCTGGGGCCACATATTCAAGAGTCCAATTCCTTTCGCCAGCTTTATTTTAGATATCGACAGGTCTCGTACTAGGTGGGTCCATGTTAGGGCCCTGGTGAGATTCAGACACCAGCGAGAGATCTACAGCCTCCAAAGACAATTTCGAAATATCACCGTCCCCGAGGCCGTGACTCCCGACTTGAGCCGGATCCGCACGCTACGCACACGGACGGGACCCTGCCCCATCCCCGCGGCCTCGTAGGAGAGCCAGGGAGGGCCCATTTTCCAAGAGGGCTCAGACTTCGCCCAGCGAGTCATCATCTTCAGACCGCCACCATCTCCAACAAGATCAAGCAAATGAGACGACACCTTCACTCAACTATCACGGGCCTCACGATCGAGGCCCATAATCAGGATTCCATTCGAGGTACGCAGAGCTTCAGAGCCGACCATTTCCCAAACAGATCGCTTAAGACGTTCCCGGATTGATGGCCGACCCCAGATACCAGGAGTAGATGAGATTGATCGAGAGGTATTCGCTCCTACCATTTATGACTCCGAGACAGTTTTATTACCCGAGAGTGGTTCGGCAGTTCTACCACTCTATGACATCAAGGGATGCAGATGGTCCACTAGAGATCCATTTCAGGATAGATGACCGCCGTGGTGTACTACCAAATGCTGCTATTTCACAACATTGAGATTACGTGATACCACAAGAATGCGAGGGTCACGTAGATCGCTCCACCTCCGCCTGTGAGCGATGGTTCGAGCACCGGCCGTGGATGCTACTACCGGGTCCAGCCCTTATCTGGAGGCAGCTTTCCGCCTCTCATATGCCGCCATCGACCACCCATCGCACTGCCATTCCCTCTGAAGATTACGTGCAGAGAGGGGACCTATCTCGGCGGCATCAGACGATCTCGCAATTTATGGTTTAGCCCATCCGAGCTAGTGATGACTTCACTACTGCCTTTCGAGGAGAAGGTCCATCGGAGGGACCTCGCACGAGCAGAGAGCATACCACTTCTTATGCCGAGGCTCCTTTCCTATGTTCTTGAGCAGATGGGACGGTGAGAGCCCGGGATGTAGACGCTGGTATTGCATGCCCACATATGCATTAGCGTGACCTAAGCAGACTACGCCCGTCTACTCACATATCGTCGCCGAGACCTAGGAGGAGGTACCCCAGGAGGAGGCCGAGGACGACACACGATCCACCCGCCTCCCGCTGAGTCTGAGGCACACTGGGAGTCCCACTCCCGCCTCATCGTTCACCTCCATCTCCCCACCCACTACTTCACTGCAAACATACTGCAGACACTCCCGGCCTTCATATTCAGCACACCAAGCCACCGGAGACACACATGTTAGCTCGAGAGATGGTCGGATGATGGATGCGATTCGCATTACCAGAAGTGCCCACTCAGCAGCCTGAAGATGCACCCCCGTGAGCAGGTCGACCTGCTATACTATGCTTCAGCAGATTACACCCACTGGTCTTCCTCATGTTCCTCGACCAGAGAGAGGAGCTCGCCATCGATGCGTACTTCATTGGGAGGCCCGGGCAGTTAGCCGTAGCAAGACACTCCACCACCACCACAAAGACCGAGGTGGTTAGGTTCTTTGTTTATGTATAGTTTCAGCTTTATCAATCGCTTAATGATTTTGATTAGGATTTTTCAGATAGCCACAAGAGGCGTGATATGTTTCCAGGTGTAGCCTGTTATGCATGTATTAAGCCATTTTGGCTATATCAAAAGCTACTCAGTTTATATATATTCAGCTTTTTGCATATCATGTTTAGTGTCTCTTATGTGTTTTTCTTTCAAACTGAATAATTGAATTGCTTCAAATTGAACAATTGAATTGCTTCAAATTGGGCAATTGAATTGCTTTAAATTGGAAGATTGAATCATCATGTTTGTCTCCTATATACTACAACAAATTCCATGCTTGAAACAATTTGTGTTCAATCACTGTTCCAGCATGCTCAACTTGGAAATTTCCCCTTTTATGCTATTTCACACACACTGCACTCCAGATTGCTTCAATAAAGTCAGGAAGCCAGATGCCTCCTTCCACTTTGCAAACCCGCCAGACATGCTGGATAAACCCAGAATAGGCTCGAGTTACCAACAATTGAAGACCAATGTTGTCTTCCAAAAGGAAAATAAAAAGGGAAAGTGGAAAAAGAAAAAGAAGAAAAAGAGGAATAAAATCGTGAAGTTTTGCTTTGAAACCCGAGCACGATCCGAGGGGTGTATGGCGGAAGCCTTTGAAACCCGATGCCCTAAGCCTTTAATCGTTTGAGTCACGATTTTGTGTTCACATACGGGCATGTAGAATTTGAGCACCAGGTGCTGATTTTCGGGTCGCTTGAGTCCGGTGAAGCCTTTAGAGTTAGTGCCTGATCCTTTTCGCTGATGCCTCAAACCTTACCTGGTCTGGGAGTCATCTGGACCCTGCATACTAATATTCAGTGAAGTCGACTTAAGCATCAGACCTACAAAATAGTTGAAAACAAGAGAAGTGTGACTAGCCCTATCTAATTTGTTCATCAGCTTTAAGGCTATGTCAATGCTAGGGTCAGGGGAGACAAATTTTGCATTTTATCGACTAACTGGATACAAAAAGAACCATTGACCTATGGGAATTTCCAAGTAGAAAATTATGGATCCAAGTGTTGAAAATTAAATTGTTCTCTTATGGATTTGAGTCTTTCATATGTGTTTTCAAATTTTGATTTTAATCTTTCGGCTTTAAAGTAATGTGTATATATTAACCTTTTGAATCACAACCTGAAAATCACCACATGCATCTCAATTTATTTTCAGACAAGTTAAGGACTAGCAACGTTCGTTTGGGTAGGATAGTGTCCGTGCGCAATTTGAACCCATATTAGGATAGAAATTATACTTTTTTGTTCATTAATCATGTCATATACACAATTGAAGTGTTCAAGTCATCTTAGTAACACTTATGCCATTTAGGTGTTTTCGTTGTTTTGTAGGCTTTTGAATTACACTTCAACTCAATACAAATGATCGATCATGAGGTTTAAATTAAGTCTCAAATGCATCAACAAGCCCAAAAATCGATGGAAGAACAAAGGCAAAGTGAAGAAAATGAGATGCGCTTGAAGACAAGATTTATAGCTGTGAGGAACAAAGAAAACAGAATTTTCGCATCCTGTTTCGCAATCACAACCTGCGAAATTAAACTGTCAAGTAATCGCTCGCGTTTAGCTAAAATTGCAAAATTGGGCTAGCCAACTCCAAAGACTGCTGCTTAGCGAAATTACATGAATTGCCTCACAAGATTTTCGAAGTAGCTTATCTAAATTTTGCTACAATAAATTCAAGATTATCAGCCACTCGCTACCGCTAAATTGCCAATTAAATAAATTCCCACCTTAGCGAAAATGATGCCTCATGCTTTTAAAATTAATGTCAAACCAAACTTGGTTTATTACCCAATTGTCCCAGAATCCTAGCATGGTGTATAGGTTTTTGGTATTTTCATACCTCGAGGAGGCCTATAAATACCCCTCTTATGTTTTGTACGTGCACAGAGGTCGATATAAGCTTTCGAGAATTTCTCGTGGAAGGGATAACTTTGTAAGTTTTACCGCTTTTGTAAATAAATTTTTATTTTTAGGTTTTGGTTTTTTACTTTTCTCTCTTCTCTCTCTTCTCTTCTTTCTTCACTTTCTAAGCCTAAACACACCTTCAGGATGACAACTCAAGAGATGTTACTAAGCCTCCTTCCTTTGAAGAGGAAGGGCTGCTTTCGGCAAAGGGCTTAAGCATGTCTCATGTACTAAAAGTTACGTAGTGTATTTATGGCCCCGATCTTCAAAACTTAGTCATAACATGGGATGTTATTGTCTTGGCTAATACTCATGCTTTTGCATCCAGCCGCTTCTGTGCGAGACGCACTCTGCCTTTAGATGGTCCTTACTCAGCTTCCGAGGTAATATCTACATGTTAGGTTCTTCAAATTGTGGTTATATAACATCACTATTGTTTTGGCCAATAATTCCATAGCGTAGATTCAGCGTTCTGGGTGAGAGATGCACTGTGATTCTTTAGATGGTCTTTACTAGCCTTAAAAATGATAAAGGAATGTTAGGGCTTTAAACAAAAGGGCCATAATCGCATCCCTGTGTCGACTACAAATGTGAGGATAAAACCTCGAGGACACGTGCTCATTTAGCTCGCCAAGTTAGTGACCTAAATCTTCAAAGTAAATTTCTTCATTTTTAACTTCCAATTTTTACCATTTGGGCTTTACATTTTCCGCTTTTAAACCATTTTTACGCACACAACCAAAAGTCCAAATAGAAAGCCTTACCTTTCGTCTAATGCAAACCATTTTTTAGAAAACCCATCCCCGTGTTCGACCAGACCACTATATGAATCGTAGTGGTAGCTGACTAACAAGAAGAATAGGAACTTAGCCGTATATAAATATTGTTGATTTTTAGCTCACCATCAGAGCACCTAATCATGGTGGATATATATAACCGAAAGTAGCTTTTGATCGAGAATATGCATGCCTGTAGGGTGATGTGATCACGAAGAGACATAAGAGACACTAAACATGATATGCAAAAGTCGAATATATATAAATCGAGTAGCTGATATAAACAAATGGCTTAATACACGCATAACAGTTACACACAAACATATCACTCCGCCTACTATGGCTAATACAAAAATCCTAATCAAAATCGAGGGCGCTGATAAAGTCAAACTATACATAAACCAAAAAGAGACCTAACCACCTCACTGCTGTGGTGGTGGTGGGTGTGAAGTCGTCAAGTACCGCCGCCAGACATCCAATGAAGTTTATCGCGGGCGCGTGCTCCTCTCTATGGTCGTGAACATGAGGAAGACCCAGCGTCATGATCCGGGCCAAGCATAGTATAAAGACTGGTCAAATCTCGCCCTCTGGGCCAATACCGGGTCGCCCGAGTGGCTGCTAGTGTGCAGATCGCATCCATCACTCCAGCCATCTCCCTCGAAGCAATATGTGTATAATACCCGCGACTGTGCTGAATATGAAGGCCCGAGCATTCAATACGGACTGCAATAAGTAGCCAAAGTGGGGAGACGAGAACGACCAAATGGGAGCTGGACTCTCCTGCACCCTCGTGCCCGTGGAGCGTGGATCATCTTTGTGTGCATCCTGCCTCTCACCCTGCACTCCTGGGCCTCGCCGACGGTATGAAACGGATTCGGGCATAGTCATAACCCGATCCACTAATACTATATGTGGGCACTGGTCTTCGCGATTCTATCCCAGCTCCTCTGAAATCCCGATCCATCAAGAACATAGGAAAGTGATTCTAAGATAAGAAGTGGTATGCCTCCCCGGCCAGGCGAGGTCCCTCCGTCGACGGACCTTCTCGAAAGGCAAGAGTGAAGTCACTAGCTCCTGATGGCTTAAACCATAAATCCGCCTCGAGATCCCAAGATAATGCCCCAGGATAGTCCTCCTCTCGCACAATCAGCAGAGGGAATAAGCAAAATGCGATGGTCGTATGAGCAAGATACGAGGCGGCTGCCTCCGATAAAGGATCCACCAACCAGAAGATCCCCTCGCCGCGTTTCGAACCATCGCCCGCGAGGGTGGGCCCAATCTCCAGAACCTCGTGATTACGCGGCCAGAGCGTAATCTCAACGTCAGAAATAACCATTGGATCGAGTATTACTACGGCCATCTATCCCGCGAAATGGATTCTATGGACCATCTCAGATCCCCTGGATGTCATAGAGTGGTGGTCCCCGCCAACCACTCTCGCAATAAACCGCCCTGAGTCATAAAATTATGGTGAGCTAATACCTCGATCAATCTCATCGACTTCGTATCCGCCTACCATCAACCGAACGTTGTAAAACGACTTACCGAAATGGTCTGGCCATTGCTCAAGGTTTTCCCGAAATGGGGTGTCCTACCAACATCGCCTCCTCGATCCGCGAGGCCTGATAGCCGAGGTGAAGGTACCGCCTAACCGCTGACAAAGCGACCGAGACGGTGGCGACCTAAGATGATGACTCGCCCGTCTGGCGCGGGCCCGCTGAAGGCCGGCCTCCAGCTCTCCTTCGAGGCACAGGATGGCCCGGAAGGTCTCATCCGAACCGGTATCGTCAATCCCATGCTCGCCAGTACGCCGACGATGGCTCAAGAGCGCGCCGATTGCATACCGCCGGTAGGCCGAATCTCACCCGAGGCCTAACATGGGACTCCACCTACGACGCGAGTATATTTGATATCTAAAATAAATCGAAAAGGGGTGGACTTCACCGAATATAGCCAACTCAGAGGTTCGACCGGGGCCCTCTCAACACAACTGGTCTTCACGACCATCACCTGGCGTCGCGATCAGATCAAACGCCTCGAATCGATAATCGGCTGTCAAATATGATCGACACCATGTAGGTTTCTAAATCGAACTGAGGGCAATGGCGATGACTCGTGCCGAGGCAAAGGATCGATGGCTCAGACACGCTGCGGGTGAGGGCTCACTTTCGCCGCAAGAAGATGACTACGGCGAAATGACTGTGGCGCGGAGCCTGGGCCGAGGCCGGTAGCTCCGTAAGGGGCGCAGCGAATCGGGCCGGCACGCAGCCGACTTCAGCAGGTTCACGTGTCGTGGCACGGCCAAGGAAGGACCGGGCCGGGCTCAGGCACGCCCGACCGCCGCTCAGTGGCACTAAGGTGAAGAATGAAGGCGGATTCGCTAACCCTCCTCGCTTATAGAGCCAACGCGCGCCCGATACGCCTTATGCCGCTACTCCCAACGAATTTGGCTCTTCGGGCTTCTATAGTGCCAAAAAATGTGACGTTACATAATAAAAATTATTATGATGAATTTAACTATAGGTACTAATTATTAAATTTAAAACACAAGAGGATACTATAAAACTAAATTATTTAGAAAATAAATGTCCAAGTTAAAAATTTTCAAAATAAATTAAATTTAACAAATTAATCAATATAGACAACGTGAACCAGAATCGTTTCGGCAAATCAACCGTCAGTTCAACATCGGCGGAACAAGAGAATATCAACCCGCAAAGGCCTGGCCGCTCTTCGATGTTTGCGGCCATAAGTTGAACTGCTCCTCTCGAATGGTTGTAGATTCGGCGCAATTGGCTTACAATCGTGCTGTCGGGCAAGACCAATTTCCTTTCATCTCCAAGGTCGAACCCTTCAGATTTCCCGGGCACTTTTTGTGTACTGCAGACAATCGATCAATTGAACAACCTCACGCTTATAGGATTTTCGTGTTTTAAATTGGTCGCCATTCAAATTGAAGATGTTCAACTCCAAGGTCATATCACCAAATGACAATTGCATGAGTCCATTCCCAAGAATTTATAATTGCATTATAAAAGGGCCAGAATGGTCTCCCCAAGATGATCTACATTACGATTTGTCTATCGAAATTTGGTGTAAAACATATTCAGACCACAAAAATCTAATGACAAGAGAATTTGTCAATTTTTACAAGGACATCCTCAACTATCCTCAGGATCTTCACCCGCATCTATCGCCAATGAGAGTGTGATTGAGGTAGGTTTAAGCTCACCTAAACCTAATCGCATATACCAAAATGGCATGAGATTCACACTGCTCCTAAATCTAGCAATGCCTTATTTATGCACCCCACCAATATCGACCGGTATCAGGGGAGAACCAGATCTTTGTACTAACAGAGTACTTGCTTTCTGGGATTAGGCACCGACATGTTCAAAGGAGAAATGCCTTTTTCAATGCCTAACTTTCTTTATCAGGCATAGATCCTTTTGGTATGTTTCTTTTGCATGTTGTGGACTCGTCGATTAGATCAAGTAAAGGTGTATGTTAACCTTCACTTCGCTTTTAAGACCTCAATAAGAATACCTCGCTTGTTAAGTTTCTTTTCTTTCCTCTTAATGCTTGTGGAAAAGGGGAGGTGGTATATGATATTTCATCAGGTCTTCCTCTCAAAGAGAATATGCTCGTATTTGCATTTCTTCTCCCCGCCCTGGATTCTTCAACAGTTTCTCGCGTAGGCCGATCAACCTCTTTCCACTCTCAAGGTGATTATGGACTTAACCTCATCCATTCCCGACCCTACCTCATGAACTCTTAGGATTTGGAAGCGTTAGATGGGAACTCTCCTCTCTCGTCTCCTCTAGCAACTTGTTACCGCTTGTAATCAATCGTAGATTGTCAATTTTTTTGCCGTAGATTGCTCTCAAGCCTATTAATTTTTCTTATTCGTGCTTTCTACAAGATCAATTTTTTTTTGTGACAATTGCAATATCGTTCCTTTTTGCTCTTCAACAAAGTTGCCCACCACCTACTCCAAATCGAAGTATACTGTTTCTACCGAGAAGAGGATGGTGGCTGTCGTGATCAGGAGCGGGAACCAAACTGAGGTTCGTCTGTGAGGTACATGCTGTGGGGTTTGGCCCTGCGTGTTGTGGTGATTCCTCCAATCGATTGTAAGTATTCCCATAAGGAGCATTTGGTTACTGTATTTGTATTGCCCTACGTTGTGTGCAATATCTCCGACATCAAATCCTTCACTCGTTGTGGGTCATGGAACACTGCTCTATCATGGTCGGGATTGAAATTACAGGCAGGATCAACAGGCGTTGTCATTACCACCGCCGCACTTCATGGAGTCTAAGCCTTCCGTACCTCCTCTCTACCTTCTAAATATCTAGAGCTGATAACTCCAGCCTTCATTTCCATCTCATCATTCAAAGGCATACATGCCACTCCCTCTTTGATTGACTCGTGGCTCAAATCTTTCCACCCCTGGGGTTAGCTCATCCAACCCTTGTAGTTTCAGCCACGAGTTTAAAAATCTCTACGGCTTCATCAAAAAGTCATTAGGAAATCTCCTCCACACATGGTTTCTGGGTCTGCTCATGGCAGGAGACATACCACCATAGCAGCCGTTTACTAACACCATGTGTCAAAGCCATGGTGTGGACATGCATCGATTGTTTCCAAAACCTCTCCCAACACCGTAGAACTTTTCACCTTCATGAGCCGCAGCGTATAAATTTGCCTTTCGTTGTTGCCAGGAGCACTGCTAACTTTCAGAACTCTCGTCAGCAGCCACCCCCACTTCTTATAGCTTCAGCCTCAATGAATCAGCCATATCTTCGGCCTTGCCCTAAGGGTCAATGGAAATTCCTGC
Organism: Tetrastigma voinierianum; assembly: GCA_016808115.1. Classification (NCBI taxonomy): domain Eukaryota; kingdom Viridiplantae; phylum Streptophyta; class Magnoliopsida; order Vitales; family Vitaceae; genus Tetrastigma; species Tetrastigma voinierianum. The sequence continues at coordinate 47,836 of JAEQBH010004558.1, forward strand.
TTCAAAGAACTATCCATCACACCTCGGCTGCAGTGCATACCTCCCTCAAAGTCCCTAAGATGTGTGTATGATTTCATTTTCCATACCATGACATGTGGGCAAAGAGGGTACCAACATGGCCTCACCGCTACATCATCAAGCAGGAGGAATGATACAGATTGGCATCAACTCAGAGGGTGGATGTGATCCCTCATGGTTCTATATGCATTCGACCATAGGGTTCCCGTCGCTCGTTGTTCGTGTATGGATCCATGGTGACCGCTTGTACACTAACTTCACTAGCTAGGTCAAGTTGTGTACTAACTTATTCAAATTTCACCAAGTGTTCTATCCCATCAGTTGCATACACAGTTGTTACACAATTGTAGAGACAAAAAATAAAACCAACAAAAAGTGCTAAAAAAAAATTAAAACTAATCTAACAAAAAGAAATAAAATTATTGAATGAAAAAACTGAAATCGAATCGCGCGCTATCGCTGGGCGTTAGAAACTCGGCGAAGCATCGAACTCAACAGGTACAAAAGAGGTAAAAAGTTACCTTCACTTGTGATGTGGATCACAAGTACTCTTCAACTTACCATTAGTAGTCAGCACCATCCTGCGCAACGTTTGATTCGCTACGTTAAGCTGAGCTAAAAATCAAACAATATTTATATACACCTGTTCCTACTACTCGCCGTAGTCAAGCTACACAAGATAGCTGGTCTGTGGTCGAACACTCCGGGATGGGTTTTCTTTCCTAAAATGGCTCAGATTAGTGGCAAGAAGGTAAGACTTTCTATTTCCACCCTGATTTGTGTCAAAAACTGTAAATGGTTTAAAAACTGGAAATTGTAAAAACTGGAAATGGTAAAAACTGGAAGTTAAAAATGAAGAAATTGACTTTGAAGATTTAGGTCACTAACTTGGCAAGCTAGGGCAAACACATGTCCTCGGGTTTTATCCTCCTATTTGAGTCAACACAGATGCGCTTATGGCCCCTTTGTTTAAAAACCCTAATATTCCATTATCATTTTTTAATAGTAAAGATCATCTAAAGTGAACGCCAAACACATCTTCACTCCGAAGATCGATTCTTCGGCAGTTAGCTAAATTTCGCAGCTAGCAAATGTAATCGTGCTCAGCTTAAAATTCCCAATTTCGCCATCTCACACAAATTATAAGAATAAATTTCGCTAGCTAGCTTAAATTATCATGATAGCTTAAATTTCTCAATTTCGCTTATCGCCGAATCTCGCTGAAGTTACCGAAATTTTCGCTATCCTAGCGAAATCCCCCTGCATAGCGGAATTGTCATCGTGTTTTTGAATTTTCGATGCCAAACGACCCCGCTTTTGATGTATTACCAATTTCCTACTTATGTAATTTCATATTTTAGGTATTTTAGTAGTTTCCTCACACTTCATTTACTATATAAACCCCACAAACTTGTAACCCTAAGCAACTTTTCATTTTATAAAGTTTCCGCAGCTTTCATTTTAGGGTTCCATTTACTTTCTTCTTTCACTTAGGCTGCCAAACAATTTCAGGATGACAACTCAAGGGATGTCAAGGTTTCATACCAGCTATAGGGTTGCTAGCTGGTTTTCAACAAAGCAGTTGTCCTCATGTGGATTGCTAAAGCCATGGCATTTCATGGTTCCCATCACAAACTAGGGTTTAATGCCATTTAATGTCATTCCTCAATAATACTTCATATGCTTTAGGTTCAGCAGCATGCTTAATGCTGTATGCACTCGATATCCTTTAGATGCCATTTATGAGCCATTGAAATGAGATCGAAAAAGGAAGGGTTTTAAACCGAATGACTTGAATGCATAATACTTCGTGTTGACTCAAATAGGAGTGGTTATGTGGTTAGGTTTTATAGCAAACAAAGATCCGCTTTGGCTTTGACTATATGTCACTTGCCTTAATGCTAAGGAAATAACCCGAGGACAACTTTATACCCCATGTTAATAAGATACTGACCTAAGCCTTCAAGGTTACCATTTCACCCTTTCACTTTAAGCCATTACAATTAGTCAGTGAACAAATAACTCCCACTGTTTTGAACCAAACTGCAAATCCAAACAAAAGCTCTCACCATTTTCAAAACACCGACAGAACTATCAGGATGAAAACCCAACTCGTGTTCGACCCTAGACCGCTTATGTCACAGCAAATGACTAATGCAATAGGAGGAACTAAGGATACAAATATTGTTGATTCCGAATCACCCTACCGTGGCACGAATCATGTGTGTGTATTGATTTTCATTTTCCATACCATGAAAAGTTTGGAGTAGGGGCACCAAATAAGGTCTCACTGCTACATCCTCAGCAGGTGGTATGATGTAGGAAGGTGCACTAACTCTTGGAGGGTGTATATGGTCCCTCATTGACCTGTATGTTGTTGGATTCATAGGAGCTGCTTGCTGACTTTGTTGTTCCTCAGGTAGAGGATCCATTTGCTCACTATGTACACTGACTTCACAACCTTGCTCGCCAGGTACGACACTTCAGCTTCACCCGATATATCTCATCCCAAAGGATGCATAAACACCTGTGGTACAAAAAGAGACAAAGCAAGGAACAAACTACAAAGCTTGCCAAAAGATTGTTAATAAAAACAAAAGATCAGGCTGAGAAATGGGGCCAAGAAGGATCACGAAAGTAAAAAACTTGATATCCTAAACAATGAAAATGGAAAAGGGTTAAAAGGTCACTAATACTTGTAATGGAGATTACTGGGGTGAATATTATAAACTCATCATCTCGTAGTTTGGCACCATCCCGCCAACGCGCCTATTTGATTCGTGCCACAAAGAGAACGTTCCTAATCAACAATATTTGTATCCTAAATTTCCTCCTACTGCCGTAGTCGAACTACTGTAGTGATAAAGGGTCTGTGTATCGACTGTGGACGTGGTTTTCATCTCACAAATGACTCGTGTCATGATTCAAAATAATGAGGCTTTTATTTGGATTTTCGGATTTGCATTAAAAAGTGTGGTTGGTGGTGTCACTAAGCTAAGTGAAGCAGTTTAAAATAAGATGTAAGAAAAAGAAACACCTCAAGTTTTCAGTCACTAGTTTATATGACGGGGTTTGCAGGTGTCCTCGTTATTTCCTAGCACTGGGCAAATGACATATAGTCATTTCCAAACCTGGATATTTGTTTAGCTTTAAAAACTAACCCTTAGTAACTTTCCTATTCAATCTACATAGCATTTGGCTACATTCAATGTTTCAGCAGATGATAATAAAGCATTTAACCTACTGGCTCAGAATGACATCTAATGGATGCCGCAGATCTACCATTGGCAATACATTCCACCCTAAAGCATGCCAAGTATCGACTCAAAGAAAATACATTAAATAACATTTAAACCTAGTTTGAAAGTTCAAATAAAAATACGCAGCATCGTCATGAAAATAGAGGAACACCTGCAAACCAACATCAACCAGCCTAGCAACCCTCCTCTTCAAGGTTTTGAGGCTTAGCCAAACATTCTTTTAGTTGTCATCCTCAAAGGGGTGTGTTTGGCAGCCTAGAAAATGAGAGAAATATGAGAGAGAAGAGAGAAAAAGGGAACCAAAACAGGGACTGTGTGAAAAGCTGTGTGAAATGAAAACTAGGTTACAAAATGTTCATAACATGGCTTATATAGCCTCCCAGATATGTGAAAATACCAAAATAACCTAAATAATATGATTACATTGAGGGCAAAAGAGGAATTGAACAAAACGGATTCGTTTGGATCACAAAAACAGGGAGCACGATTTTTACTATGCACAGTGAATTTTGGTATGATAGCGAAAATTCGCTATGATAGCGAAATTTCGCTATCATAGCGGTAATTCGGGCCATAGAGAAATTCCAATTTTCGCTATGCACAAATACGCTTATGATAGCTTAATTTTCTAATGATAGCAAAATTTCATCATGAAGTAAAATTCATTATAGCGAAATTTTCGCTATATTGGGCAATTTTCAATGATTGCGAAATTTTCGCTATGCCATAGTGAAATTGCCACTCCTTTATGCTTCTTCCTTCATCCTCCAGCCTGCATTTCTCAACTTCTATGGTTGTTATTTCTTCATCCAGGCTTGATGAAATCGATGAGAATTCAACCGAACTGGGCAAAAATCAGCGAAATTTCTATGCCAATGTCAATCGGCTTAATTAATATGATTAGTACGCACAAATCACTCAAAACCTATCTTAAATATGACTCAAAATAGCACTTTCAGTACTAATAGCGGGAAATATATGGAAATGGGAGAAAACCAACACTTTCGGCATTTTCGAGGTTTGGTGCTCTAAGATACGAAATGCTAGGTACCGGCATCACATGTACCTCGGGTCGACTGCACGGCACAAAAGTCAAGACCAGATCTAATGTTGCGTTTCTCGGGACTAAAGTTAGTGTTTTTGCCATAACATGGGAATTTCTTATCCTAATTGAGTGATTCAAGTTGCTAGATAAACTAGACTTCAAGAAGAACAAACCTCCTATAAATAGGTATCTTCAAATTCTTACCCCATTTGGCCCAGAAAGTCATTCAAAGTGGGGCTATATTCAAGACAATTTCTGGTTCTATTTTGAAGATAGAGTGGTCCCGGTTATTTAGGACATATCTTGAGTTTCGATTCTCCGATTTGGGTGATTTCAGTTGGAGAAGAACCCTTAGCACCTTAGCTTCAAATACGTATAAATAACCAATGTCATGTAAGGAGTTAAGACCCATGAAAATGAGTATTTCAGACTGTCCCTAGTAATATGGGGGCAAATCGACTTGTTTGGCATGAAAGCTCATAACTCGAGTGCTCGATGATTCAATTGAATTATTCAAATTTCTAATTAAAGTATATTCATAGAGGAATAAGAATACATGAATGATGCGTGGAATACATAAAAGGCCATATCAGATAAGTATATGAAATGCCATAAAAGGCATGAAACAGAAAATATAGGAAATGCATTATAGATGTATGTGTTCATGAAACAATTTAATAAGGATATGAAACATGAAAAACGAACTCGAAATACGAACATGAACACATGAAAGGCAATATGTCATGAACACATAATGGTTAAGAATGGCCCGATTATTTGCATTTATTAAAATAGATTATATATGATTATTATCATATATAACCGGAAAAGATAACAAATGATATGAAATACATGAATGAACAAGTGATAGTCAATTAAGAAGGATATGAATAGATAAAGACCTAATAGAAACATTGAATAGATAAAAACCTGATAGATCTACATAAATGATATGAAGACAGAATGTGATTAAGATAGGTTATGAGTTCTTAAACACATATGATAGTATGACTACCTAGGACCCAAGAATGAGTGAGTGGACAATCCGACGCTGCTTCGCACTCGCTGCTACTACCCTTCACATGGGCAGCACGCTCACCGCTGCTTCCGCCCCCCTCCCGCTAGTCCCACGACACTTCCGCTACGCAAAGACATTCCGATCGCGCTTCAAGACTCGCCAAGGCTACGACACTCGCTACGCGGCGTACATGTTCGATCGCGCTTCACAATCTACCAGTGCTACAAGACTACCGCATGCCGGGCAGCACGCTCTAATCGCTGCTTCGACACCCTTGCTGGCCACAACACTTTTGTTAATGCGGGCATGCACGACGCTCGACGCGCTTCAAGACTCTACCAGTGCCAGCCACACTTCGCACGTGGGCAAGCAAAGGCGATCGCGCTTCGCACTCGCCAGTGCTAATGCGGTGCCAGTGGATAAGGCCCTGTAAAGCATGGATTAATATTTATGTTTTATGAAATTAATAAAAATGTCGTATTTATTACATTTATCTATTTTGTGCATAATGTATGAATGAAACGCCGAAATCCCAGATTTATTAATGTAACCATAACCCCGCAGTATAACGCTTATACACCGTGAGGATCAAGGTTATGGATTATAAATCATATCATTCAGACAAATTAATTGGAAGTCAGGATCTTCAAATTAAATATTATCGGGCATCACATCATTGAGAATGAAGTGACCTTAATCCGAGTCACTAATGTGGCGTGTCACTAATGTGGCGACATTAAAGTGGAGGCTCCATATATAATAAGATTATATAGGACAGGACCAAGGCGCAGTTTTTGAATTCTTTTAAATACTGTTTGTCTCAAGAATTCAAACAAATCGCTAGATGATCATGATCTGTCTTACTCCCCGAGTAGTCATAGACTGCTTATGTCAATCGGGCCTTGAAACATGGTTAAAGCCCATTATGAAATGGGCCTAATATTTGTGTCTTCGCTCTACTATCGATGTATGCACCGAATGTAACTATGGACATAATCCAACCTTCCTATGGAAGTTTGACATTGGTTCCTACTGGGTGCTGGTCTTTAATCGAATAGTTTTGTTGTTTCACTTATACTGTGTTTATAAATTAATTGTTCACTAAGGATTAATGGAACTTAAGGATCAAGATATAATAGAGGGGCAAATGGTAATTTCAATTCGACTTTGGTTATGAAACTACTCGGAGGACAGTAACCCATGTAATGATTAAATCAATGGACACTCAATTTCCTAGCAAAACGACATCGTAAGGACAAGAGTTCAATTTCAAGTTTTTAGTGGAATAACTATGAAATTAATAAATTAAAATAAATTGATTGTTATTTAATTAATTATTGAATTTATCGAGCTTGAAAATTACAAGTCCACGGGTCCCAATTCCACCCTCCTATATTACTACAATGAACGATCTACGATTTGAAATAACAGAATTCGGTGGTAGTAATTTAAAATGATGAGATTATTTTAAATTAAAAATAAATAATTAGTTGTTATTTAAATTCGAATTTAATTCGCTTCATTTCATTGAATAAGGAAATAATTCAGAAAGTGGTAATAATATTTGAATTGTTATTATATAATTAATTGCTTCCTTATCTAATAAGGATTTGAATTAAATTTTATATATTATTAACCTACTTCCTTATCTCGATAAGGATTTGAATTTAAGAATATTAAATATTATTAATTGCTTTTATCCGAGATAAGGATTTGAATTTAAGAATATTAAATATAATTAATTCATTTATCTCGATAAGGATTTGAAAACGCCTATAAAAACCCAGCAGAGGTATATTTCCGCTGGGTGGTATTCTTTTTGGAGAAAAGAAACTGAAAAGGAAAAGGAAAAATGAGGTTTTTTTTTTTTCCAAACCCTAGTTTCCTCAGAGAGCCCTTCCCCTGTAGATCCTCGCCTCATGTGTTGGAGTACGCAAGGTAGATCTGCATGTAAAAACCTAGGAGTGTATTGTTCCAGATTCGAATCGTTGGTGCCCACACACCTCAAGGAAGGAGGGCTAATTGAAGACCTTGTGCGAGGAGTTGTTTCAACCTACTTAGCCAACAAATCTCATATAACAGTAAATAGCGGTATAGATATGACTCACTTTTGATATTAATATGTGTTTAGCTGGGTTCCTCGCGAAATAAGATTTTCTCGAAAATTTTAAAACCTAATTCTCGTTTTGATTTTATTTCCATCAATCAGTATTAGAGCCAGCCCATGTAAATGCATATTATTATATTTTTTTTTTGTGTTAAGAAAATTGCTTTGATTCATGCATTAGTGGGCATTCTACATTTAATGTGATTATTTGTGTTTGTGTATGGATGGGATGAGGATCATAATTATATGGTGTTTTGCTAGGTTTTCTTATTTTCCTAGATTCGTGGTAAGCCATTATAAGTATGATTTTTTTAATTTTTTGTAATATCGTGTACCGAAAATTACACAACGGGCTTGACATGAAGTGTAACACCCCGTCCCGAGTCTACGCATATGATACTGGTAGGTGTATAAGCGCACCAAGAGTCACACCGAAATATTTCGAGACTAAAGTAAGAAATGAGTCTATGAACCCGGAATTTCGGTATTAAACCATGGTACAATGGTCATTATGCAAATGGATATGGAAATTAGAAACAAATTAGAGATGGGCCATAGTAGAAATTGAATAAGTTACAATTGAAATAATTGAAAGAAGAGGGGTATTTGCAATTAATGGAAAGTTAATTTAATAAAAAGGAGAATTAAAAAACCAAAAATCACATCTTGGTCTCCAAAGCTAGGGTTCACGGTTTGGAAGAGGAGAAGAGAGAGCAGAAGAGAAGGAAGAAGAAGGAGGAGAAGGAATCAAAGATCAAGGAGCCTTTGTCTTTAGATCAAGTGTATTGGATTTTAGGTCATGGAGATTAGTTCCTCGTCTAGGTTTTGCAAAGAGCACATGAAACTCAGATTTGTTGGGGCAGAGAAAAACCCCAATAGATGTAAAAGAAACTTGGAATCAAATTACATGATGTTAAAGAATTGGTGTAATCTTTAGGTAGGGTTCTGGATTTTTCACCTAAGGTTTGGTTTTGAAGTTCCAAAACACCAATTAAAACGCTGAGTTGTTTTTAGATAATTTCCAAGTCAGGTTTTTGAGGTATTGGTGAATTATAGAAGTTATATGTAGTGATTTGGCATCAAAAGTGAGAGAAATAACGAAATCCGGGCACTGGGTGTCCCACCGGTAGAAGTCCTACCGGTAGGAGTTTGTTTCTCGGTCATTTTGGTTAGAAGTCCTACCCAGAGGGAGTTAAGTCCTACCGGTAGAACATGTTCCGTTTTCCTGTTGACCGGCCGTATTCTGGCCATAACTTGCTCATTTCTAAACTGATTTTGAGTGATTCAAGTGGCCACTTAAAATAGACTTCAAGGAGAACAAACCATATTCAATAAGTATCTCCAAATTCTGAATCTAGGTAGCCCAAAATGTTACTCAAAGTGGGGCTATGTGCAGGACATTTCCTGCATCGCTTGATTATAGAGAATTCTCATCGATTCGAACGTAAGTCGAAAGCCACGGTGGTTCGAATCAAGTGATTCCACTGGAAATGAACCCTTAGCACCTTATCTTTAAAAGAGTATAAGGATCCAGTGCCAAATATCGAGACAAGGCACTGGTAATAAATACTTCAATCTATCTCCCCAGAAATTCCAGAACTGACTAGTGGGCATGAAATGCCATAACTCGAGTCGAAGATCCGACAGATTGATTCCAATTCCTATGTGATTCCTAGAGGAATAATAATATTATAGAATGAGTGTATATATGGTGGATTATATGGGAAGTTATGATTAATGTAATTGTGGTTTTCGAAGGCACGAGCGACGCCCACCGCAGGCACTAAGCGACGCCCACGAAGCCTCGTAGACGCCAAGGAGTGACGTGGGATACAAAAAGTGGTTCGCCATCAAGATCTTTCCAATTTCATGTAATTGGTTTATTTTGGTACGAACATGGTAGTTAAGTAATAAATAAATAAAATTAGCACTACGCGACGATGCAGGAAATTCCGTCCGTAGTTGCTCGGTTTCATAGAAAGTATTAAACCCTACGTTGCGATGCAGACAATTCCGCACGTAGTGACTATTGGTATAGTTCAGCATTACGCGACGATGCAGAAAATTCCGTCTGTAATGACTCGGTCTCATAGAAATTGTAAGCGCTACGTTGCGATGCAGACAATTCCGCACGTAGTTGATTATTCAGGTATAGCTCCTCGGCACCACGAGTGATGCGCAAATTCCGCCAGTCGTCAGAGTTATGCACTACAATTACGATGCAAGAAATTCGCATTGTAGCTGCTCGTTGATAAGATTTAGCGCCTCACGTGCGATGCAAGAAATTCCAGAACAGTGGCTGAAGTATCTTAATAAGCTCACATCGCCGTTAGTTTTAAAACGTCATGGGATGGCTTAAAGAAGTTAAAGCATATACATAGAGGGTTTTTTGATAGAAGCTATAAAACCAATGACAAATCGTCATATTAGCATTTATGAATGTATATCTTCGCACTAACTTGTTGTTTATTTTGTAGCTATTTCTATTCTACAACGTATATCGCGACAAAAAGGACGCTAATGTTTTGTTGTATATATAGGTGGACTATTATTTATGAACCATGATGTAAAAACTTTATGTGTATGAGATGGATATGTACTGAACAATATACATTTTGAAATTTTAAATTGTGATGTCGTGAATTATCCTTTTTTGTAAAACATGCACGATGGTTTTGAGAAAACAGTCAAAATGAATTGCTGAATTCATTTATCCTATATTTTTATGGGGACCATAAGTCCAGGATTATATTCTGATATTCTAAATATAAAGGGTGGATTTTGATAGAAAGGTGAAAATTTTTTATTCTCGCTTACAAAGGCGCTAGCGCTTTAACTACTAGCTTCACGGTAACTCATTACCGAAATGAGCTGGGCCGGGAGGTTACCGTGGAGTTGCTTCAAGCAGATTCTTGTCACTAGAACGGTTCTCGCTAAGTTGGTATCGTAGTTGTGTCTCTCAAGCAGAAGGAAAGAAAGTTTCAAGAGAAAAGTTTGAACTATTTCTGGGCATTAAATCAGGTTGGGGAGATTTTTTTCTTTAAGGTATGAAGTTATTCCGTACACATCATTCTTCAGATTTCAAGAGTTATATTTTCATTGATTGCATAAGCTAAAGCATAAGTCATAGTACTTGAATTCAAAGATAATGATGAATATACATTAAATTGTGAGTTACATATCGCATGGAATTATCATGCCATATTTTATCGAAGTTAGTGGTCGAACTCGGAAATTGAGATTTTGTTGTCTATATGATAGTACTAGTACACATTTAGCTACGTAAAGATCGAGGTCGCCCGAGGACTCACAAAATAGCAGAAGCACCCACACCGTGATAGAGCAGTTGGATCAGTTCATTAACGTGCCGAGTTCTCGCACACCCACGCCATCACAATCAAGACGACCGTAGCCTACCCCAGACTCTATTCCGGTAGATGGGAATGTATGGCACAGATGCTACGAATACGCCTTTCAACAAATGCCCACGAGTCCGGGATATCGAACAGCGCGCCCCGTAAATTAGAGCGAAGCCGTATGATGGCATGAGACCAGAGAGAGCGTTTATCTCGATAAGAGGCAAACGAAGAGATTTTTCGATGACTTCGGTGTACCGAGGGAGCAGAGGGTCTCCTATTCTCGCTTCCTACTTAAAGATTGTGCAAGGATCGGTGGAAGGCGCACTGCAGAGCACAATCTTAGGTGTCATATATGCAGTTCAAGAGAGAATTTACAGAGAGAATTTTTTCCCAAAGCCATAAAGATGCCAAAGTCAAGAGTTCTATAGATCGAGCAAGGACTCTCGGGCCTGCAGTACGAAAATAAGTTTTCGTAGTTGATTCGCCAGTTCCTTTCTTCGCAGAGAATGAACAAGAGAAGATCAACCAGATGATAAGGTGTCTAACCCCCGCTAGGGACACAGTGACATCCGCATCACATACCAGATACGGGCACTGGGTGGAGGCAGCCACGAGTAGCGCAGCGCATGCATCGCTCAAGTCAAAATCACAATTTAGTCAAGAGGAGCCGGACTGCAGTCATCAGAGAGAGGCCAAGAAGATGTCTCGAGTGGTCACGCCAAGATGGTCACGCGCAGTCATGAAGCAGAAAGTCGTAGACCTCAGCCGTGGCCAGAAGTTCGTTTTGGCCATCGCCAGGTCCAGAGCTACCACCGAAGAGCCGACCAAAGGTGCAATAGATGTGGGCCGATCACATTCTGAGTGCCTTCAGGCGTGGACTGGTGTTTTGTATGCGCCAGAGGGCCATTTCATGAGGGATCGTCATGCGTTGACGCGAGTCCGGCCGAGGCCATATCTACCGTCGGGAGCGCACTAGTCGGGAGTCGTGGACCCGATAAAGGCCCCGGGATGTGGGAGGAACTACTAGTGCATGGCAATTAGTAGCGAGCAGGCAGAGACATACCCCTGTGAGACACCCCCAAAGAGGACCACCCGCAGCACCGACAGTAATTCTCAAGTCAGTCGCTGTGAGTATATACGGACTCCAACAGCAAACCGATGCTACTCCTAGACGTGGTCACAGTACCATTTCTTTATTTGATACTGATGCTCATGTATTGGTGACTCGTGAGCCACTATTCTTTATTTCGAATTCATGTGAGAGAGTCGTGATAGATGAGACCACCGAAAGGTAAGAGGATAGTGTCATTTCACGCACTGCTTATCGCGAATAGAGTCTATAAAAGAAGTAGTGACTATAGCAAGTCATGAGTTCGAGGTCGATCTAATAGTACTCGAGTATTCATGACTTTGACATTATTCCTGCATGGATCGTTAGCTAAACATCAAGGCCACCGCCGACAAGTTACAGAAAGAGGTCCATTTTAGTCAACCTGGGAACCGTAAGTAATCTTATGGAGAGAGGAAGATACTTACAAGTTTAATCAATGTAATGTACAAACAAGATGTCTGTAAAGCATGCCGGGTATTGGTGTATGCAATAGAATCTTTCCAACCGTGAGATTCAATCGCAAAAGTTCCGGTGAACGAGTTCCTGATGTATTTCCGAGGATCTACCAGTGGTTACCGCCGACGAGATTGACCGAGATCGAAGCTACGTCAAGTACGTATCTATTTCTACGCCGCACCGAATGGCACCGCCAGTTAAAAGAATTGAAGATGCAAATGGAAGAATTGTTGAGTAAAGGCTTCGTTAAGACAAGTACATCACCGTGGGGAGCTCCAGTGTTGTTTGTTAAGAAGAAAGATGGGAGCCTTCGTTTATGCATCGATTATAGACAGCTCAACAAAGTAACCATCCGGAATCAATATCCTTTGCCAAGAATCGATGATCTATTTGATCAGCTACAAGGAGCTAAGGTCTTCTAGAAGATAAATCTACGATCAGGATATCATCAGCTGAAGGTACGTAGGGAAGATGTTCCAAAGACATCCTTCAAAACTAGATATGGGCATTATGAATTTTTGGTGATGCCATTCGGCCTAACCAACGCTCCAGCAGCCTTTATGGATTTGATGAATCGTGTCTTCGGACCGTATTTAGACAAGTTCGTTATAGTTTTCATTGATGATATCTTAGTATATTCAAGTAGTAAAGAAGAGCATGCAGAGCACCTAAGGATAGTATTACAAATCCTGAGAGTAGATCGCTCTATGCAAAGTTCAAGAAGGTGCCAATTTTGGTTAGATCGAGTAGCATTCTTGACATGTGGTATCCGCCGAGGGTATTTCGCAGACCTCAGAAAATGTAGAGGCCATTTAGATTGGAAACCACCCCACGAACATAACCGGCGTAAGCAGTTTCGGGTTTAGCTGGTTACTATAGAAAGTTCGTAGAAGGGTTCTTCTAAAGATGTTTGCACCCTATCAATTGCCAATGAAGAAAAGAAGAGAAGTTTATCTCGGTCGGCCTGTCGTATCGCTTCGATGAGTTAAAGCAAAGACTCCATCATCGCATCAAGACTTACACTCCTCAGAAGCGCAGGGATTTGATAAAGATACTGTGATGCCTCCAAGGTTTAGGTTGTGTGTTGATGCAACATGATAGAGTGATAGCCATGGATCAAGGCAATTAAAGAAGCCATGGAAGAACTATCCAATGATTGATTAGATGTTAATGGTCGATCGTCATTGTTATGAACATACGATACTTCATCCACAGTACCTCATGGTAATCTTTACTGATCACAAAAGCCTGTAGTATCTATTCTCTCAAAAAGATTTGAACATGAGACAGAGGAGGTGGATAGAACTCATCAAGGACTATGACTGCACCATTGAATACCACCGTGCAAGGCAATGCAGCGTATGCGCCGCGTAGTTCTCCAGTTCCCTACCAACTTGTAAAGGCATCACTGACAATGCTAGTAGAACTCGATCTATGGGGGCTACTAGAGACAAGAGAGTCGTACTCTAGTAGCAAATTTTTCAATGTCTGCATATTAGTGGACGTGGTTGGGAGACTTACAAGCCCGTAGACCCAGATTCGATGAAATCGAGAAGCAAGATGAGGTCGGACAACGTAATAACTTACCTACGAGGCATGGGACACTAGTGTTGGGTCACCGAATATGTGTCCTCGAGGTGATAGAGTCAAGAAAGAAATCATGGAAGAGGCACACTCATCAAAGATATGCACACCCAGTGGAGTACTATGATGAGAGACTCAAAGACCACTATCAGAGAGGTATGAAGAGAGAAATAGCAGAGTTCGATCTAAGTGCCTAACTTGTCAACAAATTAAGATTGAACACTTAAACCCGTGTGTTTAGCCATAACCTTTATCCATTCCCGAAAGTGAAATGGGAAAAGGATCACGCATGGATTTCGTGACGTGATCTCCCAAGACCTCGGCCGTACCGCGATGCCATTCGGCTATCAGATAGATCGACGAAGTCGGCCCACTTCATTGCTACTAATACCCCATTCCCGTAAAGATATGCGCGATTGTTTGTAGATGAGATAGTGAGGCTACATGGCGCATCAAAGGTCCATTGTATCGCATGCAGATCCTCGCTTCACTACCGCCGGTTACAAGATGCACCAAAATTGCGATTTCGCATCGCTTCCACCGCATGCATGATGGCCAATCGTAGAGAACTATTCAAACTGAAGATATGTTGAGAGTCAGGTGATGGAGTTTAAGGGAAGCCGATAATTACCTAGCATTGATAGAGTTTGCCTATAACAATAGTTATCGCCTAAGACATGGCACCCTATGAAGCATTGTATAGAAAGTGTAGAACCTCACCATGGGATCAGGTGGGGAGAGAAGATTAATTGGCCTAGATTGTCCAAGATACCACCGAGAAAGCAAATAGATAAGAAAGCGCTGAAGGTAGCAAACGATTGTGCGTAAAGCTTAAGGCGATAACTGGTCGAGACTTGCAATTCGAGATAAAGGAGGTCTTAAGATTTCACTGGGAGCGTGTGTCGAGATTTGGGAAACGAGGAAAGCTTAGTCCGAGGTATACTGGACCTTATGAGATCGTGAGCAAGTGGGGCCACTGAATACAAATTGAAGTTACTCCCGTAGCGGTCAAGGATTCATGATACTTTCCATGTATCAATGCTGGGAGGAAATATATCCTATCTCACATGTATCGAGAGCAACCAAGGCGGGCCAAGGAGAATTTAACTGATGCAGGAGATACCTGTGCAAATTGTAGATCGCAAGGAACAGGTGTTGAGAAGCAAAGGGATCTCCCATTAGTTAAAGTCTTATGGAAGAATCATGAGAGGAGGCAGCATTTGGGAAACCAGAGTCCCAGATGCGCCCATCAAAAGATCCCTACTTATTCCTGATTTATAAGATGTCCTTTCCTTTTGTTTGGAGTTTAGTTTTCATTTCGAGGACGAAATGTTCCTAAGGAGGGAGGATTTTGTAACACCCCGTCCCGAGAGAGTCTACAGTACATGATACTGTAGGGGTGTATAAGGGTACCAAGAGTCACACTGAAATATTTTGGAGACTAAAGTAAGAAATGAAAGTCTATGGAACCCAAATTTTATTAAAACCAAGGGCACAATGGTCATTATGCAAATGGATATGGAAATTTAGAAACAAATTAGAGATGGGCCATAAGAGAAATTGAATAAGTTACAATTGAAATAATTGAAAGAAGAGGGTATTTGCAAATAATGGAAACATCAATAAAAGGAGAATTAAAAACCAAAATCACATCTGTCTCCAAAGCTGTGGTTCACTGTCGGGAAGAGTGAGAAGAGAGAGCAAGAAGGAAGGAAGAAGGAGAGAAGGAATCAAAGATCATGGCATGCTTTGTCTTAGATCATGTATTGGATTTTTAGGCTTCGGGTATGGAGATTAGTTCTCCTTTCGTTCAGGCTTTGTGCAAAGAGCACATGAAACCTTGTATTGCTGGGGTTATGAGAGAAAACCCCAATAGATGTGAAAGAAACTGAATCATCAAATTACATGATGTTAAAAAAGAATTGGTGGACCTTAGGTAGGGCTCTTTGATTTCATCTAAGGTTTCGGTCAAGTTCCAAACACCAATTAAAACGTCAGGAGTTGTTTTTAGATAATTTCCAAGTCGTTTTTTGAGGCTATGAATTATAGAAGTTATATGTAGTGATTTGGCATCAAAAGTGAGAGAAATAACGAAATCTGGGCATTGCTGGTGTGTCCTACCGTAGAAGCTAAGTCCTACCGGGTAGGAGTTTGCTTCTCTGGGTCATTTGCTGAAGTCCCACCAGAGGGAGTTAAGTCCTACCGGTAGAACATACCTGCTCCGCTTTCGACCACGATTCGCCATAACTTGCTCATTTTTATCCGATTTGAGGATTCAAGTGGCCACTTAAAATAGACTTCAAGGAGAACAACCATGAGTCCAATAAGTATCTCCAAATTTTTGAATCTAGGTAGCCCAAAATGTTACTTCAAAGTAATATGTGATATTTCTCGCATCATTGATTATAGAGAATTCCATCGATTCAAACGTAGTTGAGTTACACTGGTGTTCTAATTGGGTGATTCCAATTGGAAATGAACCTGAAGTAACTTATCTTTAAAAGAAAGATATGATCCAAGTACAAATATCGAGACAAGGCACTGAAAATAAATACTCAATCCATCCTCTAAAATCTTAAACGACTATGGGCATGAAACTTTACAACTTGAGTTGAAGATCCGATTAGATTGATTCCACCTATAAAATAGATTCCTTAGAGGAATAAATAATATAGGAATGAGTGTATATGGTGGATTATATGGAAGCATGATTAATGTAATTGTGGTTTTCTTTGAATAGCACTGTGAGCCGACGCCCCACCCGCAGGGCACGGGGTTTGACGCCCACTAGCCTCGAGACGCCGACGGGGAGTGACGTGGATACAGGTAAGTGGTTCGCCACTTAAGATCTTTTCCAATTTCATGTAATTGGTTTATTTTGGTAATGAACATGGTAGTTAAGTAATAAATAAATAAAATTAGCACTACGCGACGATGCAGAAATTCATCCGTAGGCTGCTCTGCCAGAAAGTATTAAACCCTTACGTCACATGCATAATTCCGCAATGTAGTGACTATTGGTATGGGGCTTCAGCATTACGCGACGATGCAGAAAATTCCGTCTGTAATGACTCAGTCTCATAGAAATTGTAAGCGCTACGCTACGATGCGCATAATCTCGCGACGTAGTTGACATTTCGCATAGCTCCGCACTACGAGTGACGCAATCGCCGTAGTCGCTTCAGAAGACAGCACGCAACACATGCAAGAAATTCCGCATTGTAGCGCTCGCTGATAAGATTTAGCGCCCACGGCGATGCAAGAAATTCCGTGAACGTAGTGCTGAAGTGACTTAATAAGCTTCAAGATTACAAGGTTTTAAAATCGCCGGTGATGGCTTAAAGAATAAAGCATATACATAGAGGGCTTTGATAGAAGATAAAACCAATGGACAAATCATTATAGTTAGCATTTATGAATGTATATATCTTCGTGCACTAACTTGTTGTTTATTTTGTAGCTATTTCTATTCTAATACGTGCTATCGCGACAAAAAGGGACGCCAATGTTTTGTTGTATATAGGGTGGACTATTTATGAACTATGATGTAAAACTTATGGCGAGTATGGATATGTACTGAACAATATACATTCTAAAATTTTAAATTGTATGTCGTAATTATCTTTGAAACATGCACGCATGGTTTCAGAAAAACAGTCAATGAAATTCTGGCTTGAATCTATATTTATCCTATATTTTTATGGGGACCATAAGTCCTTGTGATTATATTCTGACTTCATGAATATAAAGGTGATTTTGATAGAAAGGTGAAAAATTTTTTATTCTCGCTTTCCAAAGGCATGTAGTGCTTTAAACGCTTAGCTTCATGGTAACTTGTCACGAGCGAGCTTGGCCGAGGTTATCAGGAGCTGCCGGCGCATTCGTCACTAGGAACGTGGCTCTACGAAGATGAAGCAGCTTGGGAATTATGAATCAAAGAAGCCATTATGTAATTCTAAATATTCCTACTATTTTTCCAAAGGTTGTAATTATTAGAAATAACCAAAACACTCGCCCGCTTATTTATTTATTTATTTACTTTATGTTATCAAATGTATGAGATGCACTTGAATAACATGCCCATGCATATAACATGTCACACATGAATGCCCAACATATCAGACATGCATACCATCCTTTAGAAACATGTCTAATAGAATGCTTGTTTATTCGCTGTCGAATACAAATAAATAATGGATATAGTTTAATAGTTGCACTGGTAATTTCCAATTTACTTAATTCGGCTTATGCTGCTTAATTGTTAGGCCCAAGTAACCTAGATTATTCTATTTTAATAAAATGATTGATTTTGTTAAAAAGATGGTAAATAAACAATATCAAATATGTTTGGACTTGAAGTAAGCATCAGACCTTTTTCTACTATGGAGCTAGGTTTACTTCAAACTGGTTAAATCTAATTAGATTGGATTAGTTTTTAACTAATAAACTAGCTCAATTAGATTGAACTCTATATCACTCATTAATTTAATAATTAGATTCTTATCACCTATACACTATATAGGATATTATAATTTATGATTATAAACATAAGGATGTTTACAACTAGAAATACATAAGTTTAAAATATTGAGTGAGAAGGGCATGTGGACAATGTGCCCACTGGCCTCCATCATAGTCCAACAATCGTGAGGCTAGGTATTTCATGACTTGACACGCCCCTCCCCAGCTGAGGCGTCCACTGGCTAATATCACTGCACTCTCGCGATAGGTTTGATGATATATTCCAAGATTGACCTACCCACGCGCAATCTCGGGGTTGTTGTTAGAACCGAACGATGGGTCATACTTAAGAAGACATAATTAACCAAGATCAGATCTTCACCTAATGAAAGGTAGAAGTTAATAAAACGAGGAAAATATGATATTTTGAAGTTCATTTATTAATCGAGATAGTCTCAAATTTAATTTATAACAAAAGTACCTACCCTACAAGATATTAATTTGTAAAGCCAACCATCTCGATTAGCATTGTTTCTATGTGTTTTCACTTATGCATCTTGGCATCACGCCATTATTCCAAAATATATTGATGTTCTTCCGCTACATAATAAATACAGTTTTATTTAATTAATTTCAAAGAATAATGTCTCCTCAAACCCATAATCGCTTTTACTATCTAATGAATCCTTAACTCTACGGCACTTTGTAAAGTGGAAAAGTAATGTTATCATATCGGTCCGCGAGAACAATAGATTTGCTCTCACCGAGGAATGTCCTGGGCAGTTTGCAAACAACACCGCCAGGCCGAGAACCAAGAACGTTGATTCAAGCCAATAACAAAGCTCGGGCTGGCATACAATAAAGATGTCGACGGTTAGGTTGAAAACATGAGAGATGAAACCGCTATCGAGATTATGGATTCCTCTCCAAAACACGTTGAAAACAATCCAACAAACAAGGCCATGAAGCTTTACTAGAAAGTACAAGGAACACTAAGATGAGTAAAGGTACGTTTTTAACTATGCTCAACATGGCTAATTATATAAATGAGGCAAAGCTGCACGGGGCTCATAATAGATACACAATCTAAGTGAGTATAATAATCGATCGACTCACTCGATTTCTTCAATTCACCATCAACTATGTTATGAATGCCTGGACTAAATGGAACTCAATCATGAATGAATTGTAAACCTTCGAGGCCATATCTGAGACAAGGACTCAAAAAGGCTCACAATGTTGTTGAAACGAAGGCCTCATCCTCTTCTAACAATAAGTTAAGAGGAGCAACAATAAGGGTACTTCGCATGACCAATGAAAAAGGTAGTCATCCCAAAGCAAGCTATAGTAAAGAAGGGATCCAAGAAAAGAAACCCAAAGGAAAAATTGCTCTATCAAGGTCGATGGCATTGGAAGGAGAAACTGTGAATATATTCGAATCGAAGGACAAAAAAGAGCAAATTTGATTACTAGTTTTTAAGCCAATTTAGTGGAAGTTGATAGTCAATCCCGGATAATTGATTCAAAGGTCCACTAAATCATATTTGTTCTTCTTCAGATGCTTAGTTCTTCCGTGAGCCATTACGGGGAGTACCGATGATAGTCTGAATGGGGTCAATTTTAACAAGCAGCTTGTATCAGGAGTCGCTCGTTTAGAATTAGGAATAAATTTCTTGCTTAACAATGTTTATCGTAACTCGGATTCAGAGAAATTTGATTTCGCCAAGTTAAAGAACAATTGTTTACTGTTTACTTGATAATAATCGATTGTTATTTTAAATGGTTTCAACATTTGGTCATGCAAATAATGAAAATGGGCTTTACATTTTAGGCCAACAACGAACGCTCCTTACCACCGAGCTATTTAGAGAGAAATTATCCGCTTCGGGCCTCGATTAGTATGCCTAATTCTATTCCCAAGCGTAGGAATTATGGTCGTTAGCATTGTAATACTGTGGGAATCCACAGTCATCTCTACAAAGAGTGGTCTGATTTGGTCGACTCAACAAAGAGCTATTCTCCACTAAAAAGTGTAATTTAAAGAAAACTCCAGAAGTTGGGTGTCGTTTCAACAACTTGATTTGGGTTTGAATGTTTTAAAATAGAAGACAATTGCCGGATTTTTGTGGTTCCACTTACCACATCGTGTAAGTCCCACTTCTCGTTTATAAACTCATCTAGAACCATCGAGCAAACCGCCTACGGAGGATTTATTCTAAAATGCTTTTGAAAATAAAGACGAGTAATACTAAACACTTGTTCTCTCTATTAAAACTAATCCTTACGCATTATGATCGCACAACGTGAAAATTTAAATATCTCGTTAACACGTCATTAAGAATTTGCCCCAACTAATGATTTAAAACTTTTCTGAACACAAGTGATCAATATTACACAATCCGCCGAAAATCAATAGAGTGAACTGAGGACTATACCTGATCGGTGGGTGAGTTTCTCAGATGTCCCTAAAGAAGAGGGTTGAACCTGATAAAACTTATAAGAACACCAAAGATAAAGAACGCATTACATAAAAACAAAGACCTGCAAAAATCAACAACTCAGAAACAGAACGGAGAATATGGAATGCTAAGATTTTGAAACCGAAGAAATATTTATGCCGAAAGATTACAAACTAATCGAAAATTCGAAAGAATGAAAATCCAAATCGGATCACAAAGTACCTTGCAGTACTGGAGAAAACTATTAAAACTAAACCCTAGAATTGAAGAAATCCAAAACTAAAGAGAGAGAAAACTAAAACTAAAGGAAAATAAGCTCTGAATACTGTGTCCCCTTATAGCCCCTCCAAAGTGGATTTTCCCATTTTGGTTCGCTTACTAAGTGCCTCACAGATGGATTGAATTCTGGACAATTCCTTCGCAGTTTCATAAAGTTCTACCCAGACTTTAAGTTCTACCTAGGACTTCACACCGGCCACTTTTCCAAGAAGTTCCTCACGGTAGACTTTAAGTCCCACTCTAGACTCGTCTGATCGGCCAGCTTTTTCAAACAAGTTCTACCCTGTAGACTTAAGTTCCCACCGCAGGACTTGTCCTCCTGTTGCTTTCCTTGCTCACTGGGTTCCCGAGACTTCGTCAACTCATCCACCTCCACACGTCACTGGCTTCCCGAGCCATTCCTGTACCTCACGCTTAAAACCTAAAACCCGTGACAAATTCAAAACACGTAAGAGATGAAGTAATTACTTATGCCAATGTGAGTACATTGTGATTTAAATGTGTCTGATTCTCTTATAATTATCATCAAATGTATTCATCACACCCCCAACCTCGCATCTTGCTGGGGCCCTGTGAAGATTTAATGGAACTACCCACTGGTATTAACTCAAAATTGTAGCCTGTGATAATCTAAGCCTTGCAAAAAATCTCAAAATAGCACCTATGGAGCAAGTAGCATTTCACCCACGTTAGTACGCACTAAAGACACTCAACTACCAAAACTACATTCTTACACAAAGAACATTATAACACGCGAACACGAAATTGGTTATTCAAATAAGGATCATGGATTTAAGCAGTGTAAGTTAGTCATGCTTTCAGTGAACTGTAATGATCAAAATAAGGCAAGCAATCAAATAACATAGAACATGAAACCATCATGCATAAAGTCTATGAATAAACATAAGCTCTAATCAAAGAGTATCTTAACAATGTAATGACCATGGGTTTAATGAAAGAAAAGAAAAATCAAAACCGTAAGCCGCATGACATGGGTTAAGGTCTACTACCCGATTGCCAACACCACCCTAGTACGCCTTTAGTGTAGCTATGCAAAGGTCGCCCCCATCCTCATCATAAGAGAATGCGCCCTCGTCCCACGCTAGCCACTAACTCTTTCCGACTCTCCTCTAAATCTCGAGGTAGCATCCGCTATCGCCGGGTTTCTCCCCTCGAAAGATGTGGTTTCGCCTGAGACGCTGGCCCGTACCGCTTCGCTTCCTAAGGATGCACTTGAACCACTCCTTGATCCGCCGCTTCCATCCTCTTCGGCAAAGGCACAATGTGTGTCACAGTCGGTTCGGAAGAATGGGTCCCGCGAGATGTGGGCCGGAGGCACTTCTGGGCCGCGCCTAAGAGGCCGCCCGCCGCAAAGTCTTGGTCGCGGATCTCGCTTCCTCGCCGAGGTATCACTCTCTTTCTTTAACCGTTCTCATCCTCGCTTCTTCAATGTGCCGGGTCACAAGTGAGGGAACTAATATCTTACCAACGCCGACATCGTAGAAACTCTCTCACGCGCACTATATGACTAGTGCATAATCACAAGCTTTCCGGCCATAACCTCGTATAATAACTGACCGGGTTTCGACCGAAGCTTCTCGCCAACTATCATTCTGGCCAAACACGATCAGGATGATCTTGTTCATCGCATGTATTCGGCCTAACTTTCAGGATAAATTCTTGTCTCATAAATCCACCTTGCCGGGTATGACGGGTGCACATAGCTTCAATAAAGTCAGCATCGAAACTAGTAATGGCTCGGCGGATATGGTCGATCTGATGCGTCAGATCTAACGTAATGTAAGGCATGTGCTATCGAGTCAGAGTGACACGGCCGCTCTCCCACCGGTGTTTCAAATACGTAGTCGACCAACATTTTCCTTCAAATCGAGAACTCCCGAACAAATCAAGGTAAATACCCTATCTCCCGAGTGCACAAAGTGCATATTTTGCTCCCAGATAATTACCCCGACGGGGTGAGTATAAAAAATGCTTCTGTATCGACGCCTCTCGCATTCTAAACCTCTATTTGCCATTAACTGAACCCATTTCTCGTGCTCACCCTCGGAATCTTCGGCAAACATAGCCTCGATCTCCTCATCGACACTCTCAGATAGATCCTCACTTTCTAAAGAGGATATAGCCTGTTTTCCTTTTCTATTTTTCACTGGCTGGGTGGCATCGGGCTTTCTCTTCTTCACCGCTCGTTCCATAGAGGAACTCGATGCCTTCCCCTTTCCTGTATTCTTCGAACGTGCCATGGAGACATGATGATAATGATAACGCCTGCATGGCCCAAGCAAATAATCATATCCCAGCACTGCCCCGATCAACACCGGGCTGGCCTGCACATCTAACAAGAGTCTCCTCGCCCCATACGGGAGCAGCACAACCTCCCATCCAACAATCACAAAGCAACAACAAAGAAAACGTTCAAATAGGTCCATATCTAATCAAAGAAAGCAACAATGCTAGTGGAGAGTGGTACAGCCTTACCACGTACAACACCGAATGCGGTGTAATCAACTGGGAACTCTGACCGAACCCCGCGTAGAGCAATTCAGCGCAGGAACGTCAGAAGAGGAGCTACCACCCGCCAGTGGCTCTTCTCGTTGGATGTTAAAAAGCAAAGGGATATGAAGGGGTGCTGATTTTTAGGCTGGAAAAGCCTTGCACAATTTCCGCCCGATCCTACCCAGACTTAGAGTTCCCACCAGACTCTAAACACCGCCCACCTTTTCGTCAAGTCCCACGGTTATTTACTGAGTCCTACCTAGTAGACTTTAAGTTCCCACTCTGTAGACTGGCCACCAAATCGATTTTTCTTCTTCTTTTTTTTTTTTTTTTTTTTTTAGCTTGAATATATAAGAATATATATATATTTTTTCACTTTTGGAATGGTGGTGCAAACATACATCTTCTGACTTGCCTAACCAGCTTTCATCCAGGTTTTTCTGCATGTCTACATTCTCTTGTTCAGATTCCACCACTTACTGCATTTGTAGACTTAGCACCATAATTCATTCTTGGGATATCTTCAAACTCTTCATGAGAATCACTGCTGTTCCATGAATCCGGATTCCTAAGGTTCGAATCAACTTGACAACTTAAAGCTCAAAATGGGTGCAAGGGTTGAGACACTACAAACTACTCCGTATGCATAAAAATGATGGCCTCTAATCATTTTCCCCACTATGCAAGGTGTTCAGAAGACTATAATGCATGAAATTAACATGACCAAACAATGATGCACACTGAAACAATCAATGTGCAAGATCGGGAAATTTCGGGCCATAAGTCCGGTTCGGGTGAGAAGTAAAATAGGTAGAATGCAAGGGGAAACAAATATTTTTAAGAATATAAGGCTCATTGTGGTGTGCTTGTTAAGATGCACATGATAAGATGATGTGGAGAGTATATGAGATCAAGCGTATGTACAAGCAGTGTAAAATACAATACTCCAGCAGCAATTGAAAATTTGACTCCACTCGAACATATAACGAAATGATAGTTACGCTCTAACCAAAGGTACACCTACCCCATTAATAAAATGCTATCATTCCCAATGCATCAACTAAAGTACTTCTACAACAAGATCGAGGACTCACAGAAACAAGAGCCCCATGATTTTTTATTTTTTATGTTATTGAAAAGAAAAGGAAATAACGCAAATGAAGTAAAAATAATAAAAACAGAAAGCAAGAGCAAAAATAAAAACAAAACTATGTACAGCAGTTTGAGAATGATGTTACTTGGAAGGAGAGTTTTCGCAGAGCTGCCCACAAATTCCTTCACTGCGGTTTCTTGAGGATAAAGTGTTCAAGGAATCTGCTTGAGCGCCGCCATTCACTCAAGGAGTGTCCATTGTCCGATTTTCACTTCCACCGCCCGCATGATAGACCACCTTAACAATGAAAGGGCCGTACCAACGAGAGCGAGCTTTCCAGAAATGGGATGCACCGGAATCAGATAAAGAAGATTTTCGACGGGTTCAAAGTTTTCCCGGCAATAGATCTGCTGTGGAATGACTAAGCCGCCTCCTTGTGGGCCCCCGAGCTTTCATACGATTCCTCCGCAACTCTTCAAGTTCATTTAACCGCAATAAACGCCGCTTACCCGCTGAGTTAGATCATAATTAAAAAGTTCGAATAAATTCCCAATAAGCCTTGTTCCATTCATCGCAAATGGCAAGCCTTGCCATAACTAGCCTATAAGGAGACATACCAAGAATAGTTTTAAAGGTAAAGCATTCCGCATGCCCATAGAGCATCTGTGAAGACTGGAGTGACCAATCTTTTCGATTCGGGGCAACCGTCTTTTCTAAAATGTGTTTTATCTCCCTATCAAGTTAGCTCACCGACTATCGTCTCGTGGGTGGTAAGCCGTGGATATTTCTTGGCGGGTGACTCCATATTTCTTTAATAGATTTTCAAAAGATCGATTGCAAAAGTGGAGTCCACCATCACTAATAATTGCCCGAGGCGTTCCAAAACGAGAAAAAATATGTTCCTTTATAAATTTCAAAACGACTTTATGGTCATTGGTTCTCGTTGGAATTGCCTCAACCCACTTAGACACATAGTCAACAGATAATAAAATATAGAGATAGCCAAAAGAAGGGGGAAAAGGCCCCATGAAGTCAATACCCCAATACCAAAATTTCAATGATCGACCTGGGTAAAGAGGCATCATGTTTCGCTGTTACCCTCCCAATTGCTGCATTTGACACACGCTTACAGTAAATCAAAACAATCTTTAAATAGAGGCCAATAAAACCCAGCTTGCAAAATCTGTTCAATGCTTTTTCAAGTGAGAAATGTCCTCCGCAGTTTCCGTAATGGCAAAAGTTAAAATTGCATTTCGTCATCATTCTATTACTTTCTCATTATTTGATCTCGACAAGATTTAAATGTATATGGATCATCAAAATAGTACTTAACATTCGTCAAAATCTTTTTCAAGGAGAGGTCCATCGAGTTGAATTTGGCCATGACTAGGTAATTCACTATGCCACTGGGCATCACCGTAATACAAGAGCAAAGTCGTCATCAGAAAGCTATCACCATGGGTATGCCAGCGGAGCTCTGGATTCGAACTAACGAGATGGTCAATGACTCACGCTCAACCCCCTTTATCTTTAATGGTCAAGCTGAATTCACGTATAAAATCCACCTAGTCAACCTTGGCTCGTATCCTCGCTTAGAGAGCAAGTACTTCAAAGCCGCATTTATCTCGTGTATGTCACAGGAGCCAACAACATATATGACCCGAATTTTCTGTGAAAGCAAAGACAATCAAGTAGAAACTCTTCTGTGGTCAGTAGTCAGGGGTTCGGGCCGAGTCTAGTGTCTTACTAGCATAGTAAATGACAAAAGCCTTTGGCCCTCCCTCCGTCCCCACACAAATTTCTATGGCATAATCGCTAGCATCGCACATGATCTCTCAAAATGGGAGGTCCCCAATAGGAGATCGTATGATTCATGGGACACTGAAGATGTTTTCAGCTAGCAAAACCGCTGGTCACAAGTCATGACCATGTGAAAGGAACATCTTAGCAAGCAAAGTACATAAGGGCCGAGCTATAAAGACTAAAATCTTATAAACCTTTCGATAAAAATCCTAAGATGGCCCAAGAATGACCTTATGTCTCTCAACACACTTAGGTGTGGAGGTTGAAATCGGGCCTAACTTTGGCCTTATCAACTTCGATTCCATCGACATAATGTGGCCTAAAACAATTCTCAGGTTACCAAGGAAGTGACATTTCTCCCAATTTAACACAAGATTTTTCGACACCTCTCCAAAACCTACGTAAGTTCTCTAAATGCTTCCTCGAATGAGTCACCAAAATCGAAATCATCCATGAAAATCTCCAATATGATTTCTATCATGTCACCGGTAAATGCCCATCATACAATCGCTGAAAGTTCCGTGCATCGCGACACCCAAAAGGCATTTTCCTAAAGGCGAAGGCAATTGTTAAGAGTGAATGGTTTTTTGATCTTCTAAAGCTATCTCAATTTGATCAGACTCGAGTACCCATCAAGAAATAATAAAATTCATGCCCCGCAACTCGCCTAACATCCGACCACAAACGGAAGAGGAAATGGCCCTTTCCTAGTACATGCATTAAGTTTCCTATAATCTACGCACACCTCCGTCGAGGTGACACGAGTAGGAATAAGCTCATTATTTTCATCGGGCAACCATCAGACTCTCGACTTCAGAACTAACGCGGTCGTGATCAACCACTTACTATCTGCAATAGGTAAATTAACCCACATCCAAAAGTTTTAAAACCTCCTTCTTCACCACTTTCATTATCGGGTTCAATCTGCCTCTGTGGTCGCTAGAAGGTTTAACATCCTCTTCTAAGTGAATTTATGTGTGCATCATGACTAATTCCCTTAATATCTCGCAATTGTCCAACCTAAAGCAGTCCTGTGGATTTTCAATATTTCCAAAAGTCGAAGCCTGAGTCAATGTCTAAGGAGGAAGATAAGGATATCGAAAGTGTCCCGCTCCCTAAGAAATTTATTTAAGATGTGTTGCAAAGGCTTTAGCCTGCTTAGGTGGCCTCCTCGTATTGCAATGTCTTATCCTCATTTGGCTGAAAAGGTTCAAATTTGAGCCCACCCATAAATCCCAAATACATCTTTATGCTCAATTACTGAGCGGAGAAACTCGACTCAGCAGTCACTTCCTCATCCCAATTCGTCGACCAAAACATGTCTTAAGAGGATCATCATGTGAGACAATATCCAGGTATTTTTGTACCACGGAATCAACCATGTTAATTTCACCAATATCTTCTTCATCTCCCATTCCTGAGTACACGTCATTCAGACACAAATATGTTCCCAAATGAAAGTGTCATTAGGGCCTTTACAATGTATGATGGCATTAGCAAGCTTAAGAATGGCGACTAAGAATTACCGGGAACTGAAATTGCTCAATTACAGGCCGAGTGTCAAGCACCACAAAATCAACAGAAGTAAAATTTATCCACTGACTAACACATCCTTTAACTATCCCTCTGTGAACTTTCTCACACCACGACGCCTAGTCATGCGATATTGGTCTACTAATTTCTCCTAACCCTAGGTCCGTATACCGAATAGTGCAACAAATTAACACTCGCCCCTAAGTCCACTGCCAAAGGATGTCCCAACTTTGAATTTCCTATCATTATAAATTACAGGCTACCCGGGTCTCAGATTTTCAAAGTTGTCTCGATCAGTGAAGTAGACCTGTCTACCATGAATGCCTCCTTGTTGACACCTAGTTTCCGTTTCACCGTGCATAAATCCTTTAGAAATTTAGCATATGATGGAATTTGCTTAATGGCATCTAACAAGGGAATGTTCAGTTTAACTTGTTTGAACAGCTCATAAATCTCCGAATGGTTAGTCATTTTCTTTGGTGCTCTCAATCTATGAGGATATGGAGCTGGAGGGATATGGGTGGACTTGTCTTCCTCTGGGTGATCATCATATTCCTTTGTACTGGGGACATGAGGTGTGTCTGATTCTTCCTCCTCCCTAGACAATTCATTATGCTACCCCAGACGGGTTCCTCGTCAGGAATAGTTTCATTCATCACCTTACCACTCGAAGGGTAGTTACCTGCTGCCTCAAAGGCAATTCCTCACTTCTGAACCTAAACTTCCCACACCATTTTGACCTTGTGGGTTTTGGATGGGTTGTGATGGAAGTTTCCCTTCTCTTGTCGGTTAAGCCACTCTATAGACGAGGTTAACTTATATCCGGGATCTCACATCATTCAGAAAGGCCGGAAGTTCCGTTCGGATTGCCGAGTTTGTACGAATCGGGTAACTATATCCTCCGACTTCTTATGTGGAGGCTGCAAGGCCGTGAGTTTGACTCCCTTTATTTGGTCAGATGATGACCTTTGATCGAATTTCCTGGAAACTCGGGGAACCTTGATTCTGAAACGGGGAATGGAGTTTGAAAACTTTGGTTCGATAGTGAGGGCCTTGGTTGTTTGGCAAGCTATGTGGTCCTCCTCATTTCCTCCAACTAAAATTAGATGCTTACCCCAACCAGATTGTAGGTTTCCGTAGTATGGGGAGCCGAAGGTTTCCTTGGTAATTAAGGGCCGCTTGTTCACCTGAATGGCACCCTTAACCCGAGGAAGATTTCAAGTGCGACGGTAGAGTGTGTAGGGTCATCGCATATAATGCATGGCTCCTCTACTCTAGGTCCATTTGGTGCTAAAGGTAATTGAGGCACACTTGTTACCTCGTTCACTTTCTTCATCTCTATGGCCTCTAATTTCCTTGTCAAATGGCAATCTTGGCCTGCAACTCATCATCATTCTCTTTAGTGGTGGATTCCACCTCCAGCTGACGTAAGGCGCACTTTGTGCAAAGGCGTTCACGTAAGTGTTTGTCTCCCAAGTCCGAGCATTTTCTCGCATAGTATCAAAGTTGAATCGCTTTCTCCCTAGCACTCTTTTCATAAAAATTCTCCGCACACATCATTTGGATGTATTGTTTATTACTTAAAGACAATCCTTGATGGAAGTATGCACAGATTTGTCCAACATCTAGTCCATGATGAGGGATAGCATGGAGGAGATCCTTATATCTTTCCCATACTGCTGCGAAGGGTTCACCGGGCTTTTCAGAAAAGTTCTGAATTGCTCACATGAGGGCATCGTCCAGGCGTGAGGCAAACCATCGGTGAATTCATTCCGCATGTTTTCCCAATGCAAAGATCGAATTAGTGCAAGGAATGGAACCGCATTTTGGCTTTCTCCTTAAAGCAAAAGAAATAAGACCAAATAAGAGCATCGTGGAGAGGGGATTCAGGGAGAGGAATGCACCGCAGACATCCTCAAAATCCCTCATGAATGAGTAAGGGTTCTCGGGATTCGAACCTCGTGCACACGTGTAGAAGACTGATCATTTCCGACTTCATCGAAATTGATCGGGCCTCATCAGCGCGAATACAAGAATTTGCAAGGGTCCTCCGGGAGGTTGCGTAATTTCGAAGGGTTCTTTCTACGTTGGGCAAAGGAGCAGGGGAACTCTATATTGATTTTGCTGAAGGTTACCATTTCCTCCCCCTCTCATTGGTGTTACTGGAAGTGTAGCATCACCTCCATGCTGTGGAGGCTCATAGAATCCTTGCTGATTCTCAAGATTATCCATTCAGGTAAAATGTACATTCGAGACACCCGGGCTTACTGGTGGATTCCTCGTGGTTTCTAGAGATACGCTTCTACTAGCCGATTTTTGCTCGCCATGAGCCCAAACCGACATGCACTACTCTCACTCTGTCCCAGAGACACCCACTCAAATTTCTAATTGAAACAAAACAAAAATAAAGAAAACGGGAGAACGCATCTGATTTTCAACGCACTGCAAATTACCCCAAATTTCCTTCAGATCAATCCTCTCGGGTTACCGCCACTCCTGGGCAAGAACGGCTGCGCCAAAATGCTTCCGCCGATTAAGATGCCTAATCTCTATTCCCTGCCGTAGGAATTATGGTCGCTTAGCATTGTAATACCGTGGAACTACTGTGCGTCATTTCCACAGGAGTGGTCCGGATTTGGTTGATCAATAGGAGCTATTCTCCACCAAAGTGTAATTTTAAAGAAAATTGTAAAGCTGTGGTTGCTCAATGAATCCATTGATTGGTTTGGAATGTTTTAAAATAGACACAATTGCTGGGATTTTTAGGGTTCCACTCTACTTATGATCGTAAGTCCCACCTCTCGTTTATAAACTCATATAGGAACCATTGGAGCAACCTACTTCGACGGAGGATTTATCTTTAAATGCTTTTGAAAAAATAAAGATGATCGAGTAATACAAACACTTGTTCTATTAAAACAATCCTTAGCTGGCATGAGACTACACAACGCGGTACCGGAAATAATTCCTCGCTAACACGTTGTCAAAATCTGCCTAACCACGATTTAAAACCTTTCTACACAAGTGATCAATATTACACAATCCATTCAAAATCAATAGAGGAATCGAGACTATACCTGATCTGGGGCAGTTTCGTATGATCCCGGGCAGCAGAGGGGGGCTTAGAACTCCATAAAACTTATAAGAACAAATTAAAAGACAAGAACGATTAAGCATAAAAACAAAAGACTTTGCAAAAAATCGCACTAACTTGTAAAACCGAGAATGGGAGAATATGGAGTCAAGCAGATTTAAAACCGAAGAAATATTTATGTCGAAAAATACAAACTCTTGAACTGAACAAAGAAAGAAAACTGAACTGATCTACAAAGTACCGCCGAGAAAATGGAGAAAAACTATTAAAACCTAAACCCTAGAATTAAAGAACTAAAACTAAAGAGAGAGAAAACTAAAACTAAAGGAAAAGGAAGCTCCTCGACTGTGTCCCTCCCTCCTTTATAGCCCCTCCATGATTTTCCCATTTTGGCCCTGCCACTTAAGGCCTCATGGATCACTCCTTGGACACCCGTGAAAGCCTTTACAGTTCTACCCCAGAGGGACTTTGCCACCAGAGACTGCTTCATCGCCACTTTTCCAAGAAGTTCTACCCAGACTTTAAGTCCCACCCAGACATCATCCATCGTCGCTTTTTGTTAAGTCACCCGTAGGGACTTTTAAGTTCTACCTGTGACGGTCCTCCTGCTTTCTTGCTTCGGGCTTGTGGTCTCGAGACTTCTCGTCAATTGCTCATCCACCTCCACATTGCTTCATATTGGCTTCCTGAAGTTTGCTTCCTCGTGCATTCATTTAAAACCCGAAAACCTCGCACAAATCTAAAAACACAAGAGATTAGAAGTACCTCGCTTCATGCCAAATGTGAGTACATCAGGATTTAAAATGTGTTCGATTCTCTTATCATAATTATCACCAAATGTGTATTCATCAACATCCTGCCTACAAAGATTTCGATAATGATGACATCGTACCTATGGCACCTAAGGTTAAGCATATAAGCCTGGATAGGATTAATGTGATCGAAAAGGATGGTCCTTTAAAAAGTAGTTAAAAGTTGGCAATCTTCCAAATTGCGGAACTCGTCTGTGGCGAAAATGACTAAGAGATCTTTTCTCAACAAAGGGCTTTAGCAAAGGGAATCACTGAATCCTCACACTGGGGACATGTCCGCGACCGAATGTCCAAGCTGGGGCAACATTTAATACCGGGCCACTTTCATCGAGACTACTGCTCTAGGGTACGAGTATGTTTACCTTATGCAAAGGAAATCTGAAACTTTGGAAAGTTTAAAGAATTCCGAAGAAGAGTCGTAAAGACAACCAGTAAATCATTATCATGTTCTTCGACGGACGAGGAGGTGAATACCTTGATACGGTAGTTCAAGGATCACCTAATTGAGCATGGTATCGTGATCCTAGCTCACAACCTCGAACTCCACAAATGCAATCCAAGGCAGAAGAAGAAATCTAACAATGCTTGACATTGTTAGGTCTTTTATGAGCTACCCTCATTGCCACTATCACATGGGATACGCACGCAAACTGCTACATTTGAATGTAGTTCCTCTAAGTATATCCAACACACACCCTTAGAGTTATGGAGTGGTCGTAAACCCAGTTTACATCATAACCGTATAAACGTGATGGCGT
This sequence comes from Tetrastigma voinierianum, assembly GCA_016808115.1. Classification (NCBI taxonomy): domain Eukaryota; kingdom Viridiplantae; phylum Streptophyta; class Magnoliopsida; order Vitales; family Vitaceae; genus Tetrastigma; species Tetrastigma voinierianum. Next base: position 80,600 of record JAEQBH010004558.1, read on the forward strand.
GCCGAAAGGAAAGACTGGAAGCTAGAACCGCGAATGTATATGTCTCTGCTGCTTGTTACCCTAAAGGGCACGAGAGGCTCGTTTTGACAAATTCCTCAAGATAAGAAAGTATTTGTTTCGGTCGAATGCTACTCTTTCTTGAAATGACTATGGTAAACTGAAACCTCGGCGGTTGCATTGTAGGAAATTACACCGACCGACGACCACCACCAAGAACTGCTATCGGGGGAACGTGAACAAAGAGACCACAAATCCTAAGGCCGTGATGTCATCAAGACCCCCACGTAGTGGGAGGGTTTCTAAACCACCCACACACGTAGGCCTGAAGCATATGTCAGTTGTAACCGATACCAGCGATGACGATCCATTGTCATACAAGCATGCTATGGATGATCCCGATAAGACAAGTGGCTAATAAATATGGAACAAGAAATGGAATCTATGTATTCCACTCACTGAACTCAGAGATCTTCCCAGCCGGGCTCCCACCATTGTGCAAATGGATCTATAAGAAAAAGAGAGGTGTGGATGGGAAAGCCGAGACTTTCAAAGACCCGCTAGTAGCCAAAGGTTATACATAAAAGGAGTGGCCGATTATGAAGAGACTTTCTCCCGCAGTTTATGCTTAAATCATATGGCAATGGACGCCAAGACACTTTTGAATGGTTATCTTGATGAAAGTATTTATATGATGCAAACCAAGAGGGTTTCATAGTCAAGGCCAAGAGCAAAAGTTTGCAAGCCGCTTAGGTCCATTTACGGGCTTACGTTTCAAGGTCTGGAACCTAAGGTTTGACGAGACGATCAAAACCTTCATTTTCGAAAGCAAAATGTCGATGAACCTCGTGTCTACAAGTACACTGCTGAAACCAAAGTAGTCTTTGGTGTTTCAGGTCAGAGATGATATCCTACTCATCGGGAATGATATAGATTATTGTCTCGACGTGAAAGAAATGGAAAGTTGAAAAGTTTCAAATGAAAGATTCGGGGACAAGCGAAAGGCGTACTCGGGATCCAAATCATAAGTGGGATCGCAAGGAATGCACTCTCGGCACCGTCTCAAGCATCTTATATCGATAAGGTGTCGTTCTGCGATGCGTAATTCCAAGAAGGGTCAACTATCGACCCGACATGAATTATCTCTAAGGAGCAAAGGTCCTACCACAATTCAGGAATAAGAGGACATAAGATCGTTCCTTACGCCAAGAAATATGCCCTCATGTATTTATGTCACATAAGACTGCATGACCGCTTATGCGATGTGAATTGGCCGCTGCTACTCAATCCAACCATGGGTCAGCGTGACTGATTAAGGTAGAAAGCACACTCAAGTACCTTAGATAATCAGAAACTATATGTTGATTTGTCTGTGTGTCGACCTGAATCCCATAGAATATACCGATTCTCGATCATGTCGATATGACAAAGTCGACAGCCTGGCCAAGATCACTGCGGTGGAGCTGTGGGTATGGAGAAGTGTTAAACAATCCAAGATCGCAGATTTGATTAGTGCCCAAAGTGCTATTTTGAACTTATTTAAGATAGGTTTGAGTCCTTTTACAAGACTAATCATATGAATTGGCCAATTGACATGCAAGTCCACTTAGTACCACTGATTCCGTTTCGAGTTTGTTTTTGGTAATTTTGCAGGTTTTGCGAGCCTCAGTCATAATTTCAAGTTTGGTGTCATATTGGTGCTGGATGTTGAGAGTTCACGGTGATTTCATCAACCCAAAATGAAGAAATGTCAAGTGGAAATGTTGAAAATGAAGCTGAACTGGATGCAGAGGCAAAGTAGGAGGCAGTAGGAGGCAAGCTTGATTTTCGCTATGCATTGCGAAAATTTTGCAAGGATTGCGAATTAAGAATCGTAGCTTAAAATTTCGCAATCCTCAAAATTCTTCAGGTGACATTTTTTTTCGCTGCTTAATAAATTTTTGCTATCATAGCTTAAAATTGTCGTGCATACGAAATTTGAATTTCAAGATGGTTGTATTTTCGCTATGAAAGAGAAATTTCACTATCATAGCGAAATTTTCGCCATGATAGCGAAATTCACTGCATCACGAAAATCATTCCTCTGTGTTTTTTATTCCAAACGACCTCGTTTTGTATAATTACCATTTTGTCCCTATTGTAATCTTATATTTTAGGCATTTTTGGTATTTCATACATTTTGGTTGGCTATATAAGCCACCTTATAACTTTTGTAACCCTAACTTTACTTTTATTCAAGATTTCCCGCAGCTTTGGTTTTTAGGTTACATTTTGCTCTCTTTCTCTTTCTTTTCTCATTTTCAAGGCCAAACACACCTCCTTGAGGATGACAACTGCTGGGATGCTTGGCGGTTTCCTCAAAGCTCAAGAGGAGGGTTACTAGCTTGTTGTCGTGGCTGGGCAAAGGTCCTCATGCTTTAAATGAAACAAGTACTACATTTATGGTTCCAAACTAGGGTTTAATGATATTTAATGTCTTTCCTTTGGTCAATACTTGTCATGCTTTAGGGTTCAGTGCATTCTTAATGGTAGATGCACTGACATTCTTTAGATGTGATTTACGAGCCATTGAAATGAGGTTAAATGCTAGGTTTTCAAACTGATTGGAACATTGAATGCCCAGTATATGTTTGGACTCAAATAAGAGTGTATTTAAATAGTTTTATAGCTAAACAAAGATCCTGCTTTGGCTATGGCTATATGTCATTTGTCTAATGCGAGGAAATAACCCGAGGACACCTTCATAACCCCATTTTATCAAGCTAGTGACCCAAGCCTTCAAGGTCACCATTTCACACTTTAATATAAGCCATTCCAGTTAGCTCAGTGACACCAACTTCAAAACTTTTTAAATGTAAATCCGAAAATCCAAATAAAAGTCTCACCATTTTGAATCATGATATAAATCATTTGTGGGATGAAAACCCATCACCGTGTTCGACCCTAGACCACTATACTGCAGTAGCTTGACTACGGTAGTAGGAGGAATACAGGATACAAATTTTATTGATTCCGGATCACCCTACTGTGGCACGAATCAAATGGCGCCGTTGCCGAGGATGGTGCCAAACTACGGATGATGAGTTGATATGTACTTGTAATCCACATTACATGTGTTGGTGACCTTTTAATCCTTTTTGAATTTCATTTGTTTGAACTGCAATTTTTCTTTACTTAGTAGTTACTGCACTGTTTTTATTTCTATAGTCAGTTTTCAAGTAGCTAACACTAACACTTATTGGCAAGCCTAGTTTGTGTTCTTTTCTTTGTCTCATTTTTTGTAATAGATGTTTATGCACCATCGATAGAGACAGCTAGGCAGCATTTACAAAGAATTAGTACACCGCCTGGAGCAAGGTCATGGAAATCAAGTACACAAAGGAACAAATGGATCCTTACTTGAGGAACAACAAAGTCAAGAAGGTACTCAGTGAATCCAATAAAGATACAGACACGAGAGGGGATCAAATACACCTCCTAGAAAGTTAGTACTCTTCCCGCATCATACTCCCGGGCTGAGGATGTAGCAAAGGAGACTTGGCTCGTGCCCTCTCTACTTCCACATTTCATGGTATGGAGAATGAAAATCCATACACCCATATAAGGGTTTCCTTGAGGAAGTATGCAACCTTATGAGGGTACACTGAGCATGGATTTATTGGGTCAAGGCATTTCCATTGAGCCTCAAAGACAAAGCCAAGATACGGCTTAATTCCATCGAGACCAAGAACCATCGTGGTCGGGCAGAGGTGCAAAGGTAATCTAAAACAATTCTTCGCTCACAAGACCAACAATTTGAAGTTATATTAAATCTACACTTTTGCCGCCCACTAATAAACGAGGTTCTACCAATGTCGGGAGAGGTTCATGGAGACCATCGCTGCTTCGCCCACATCATGGTTTCGACATTTGATGCTTGTAAACCACTTCTATGGTGGCATGTCCCCCAACCATGAAGCAACTTTTTAGAAACAATGTGCGATAGACTTCCAGCAAACACCCGCATGAAGCCATGGATTTTTGAATTATGTGGCTGAAACTTCCAAGGGTCGGGATGAGCCAAACCCAAGGGAGGTGGGAGAAAATGAGGCCCTCAAACTAACAGCGGGGAGGAATTTCGTGACTTTCAAGATATGGAACTGAAAAGCAGAGAATATCAACCCTAGCTAAGAAGGGGCGGAAGAGCTAGAAGGAAAAGGCTCCGTAAGTGTGCAAGGATCAAAAATATCGCACGTTAACCCATGCATCAATTGTTAGCCCATCGCCCACCCAGAGAACACATCCCCATCGCTTCCTTCAAACAAGGATTTGATGTCGCAGCATGCCAATGTCGCACAATACAAGCCATAACCTAATGCCCCATCACTGCACACTACACCTAATTAAGAATCACCCCAATCTTCCCTGAAACCTAATCCCCCGCTTATATGCCCTGCTGCCAAACAACAACTGGGTTCATTCCACCACGTACCATCACCATCCTCCTCCCCGAACAAGCTATATTAAATTGAAAGCAAGGTGGTAGGAAATTTTGTTGAAGAGCAAAAGTGATCAATGTACATTGCTCAACGAATTGATATCAGAGAAACTGCATTGAACAAGAGATACGGTTTCCAGTGCAACCTTAATCGAAGATCGACACCCACAAGATTCAATCACAAAGATTAGCAACTCACCTGGAGGTACAGAGAGAGGAAGATTCCTCCCAAACACCGCTTAAACCCAAAAGGAGTCCATGAGATAAAGTTCATCCAAAGAACTCAAAGGATGGATGAAGTGAAAGCTATCATCACTTTGGAGTAGTTGAAAGTTAAATCGTTAACCATGCCTATGACTCACAAGAACATAAGGAAAATAATGAGTCAGAAGATAATAATCAGTGAAGAAAAACATTCCCCCTCCATTTTCCCAAGCACTAAAAAGAAAAAAGAAAATCCCAAACCAAGCTGAAATTTGGGAGGTGCTAAGGCAAGTGAAGGTAAATATTCCACTGCTTGACATGATTAAGGTGTCCCACCCTATGCAAAGTTCTTAAAGGACCTCGTGGCACAATAAAAAGGGTTAGTATCAAAAGAAAGCATTCCTAACCGGCGTCTATAATCCCGAGCAAGACCCCGGAAATACAAGAATTCGTGATCCCCACAATATCGCCAACATCGAGTGGATTCTGCATAGACAAATCACCGCTGATTGGGGCGTGTAAACCTAATGCCATATTTATATAAGCGCTAGGTTTAGAGAGCTTAAGCCTACTAACATCACTCTATCATCGGGTTGATCGATTCAAGTGATACCTTAAGGGAATAGCTGAGGATGTGTTGGTAAAGGTGGACAAATTCTACTACTTAAGGACTTTGTAAGGCTTCGATACCAGCCACGAGTGCGGGGCCTAATCTCATGTGCCAATTATTCTAAGAATCGCTTCGCCACTTCCGGCGAGCACCACCGCCGAATGGAGTCATGTAGCTCAAGATTTGGCAACATGACATCGAGCTCAATATTTTCACTTCTGAGTAACAAGCACAAGTTGAAGCGGAAGATGACAAGAAAGGAAATAGATGACGCTTCACTTAATTGTTCAAAATGCAAGGAAACCAAGAGCCCCCAAATCAAGTAGCGCACTGGTAAACCAAGACGGCAGCTTGATCGGGAGTTGTCTCATCACCACCCCCGCAGCCAATGGTCACCAAAATCACCCAAAGGAGGTTAAGTTCAATCAAGAAGGTCCAAGCATGAGTGGCTTTTAGCATAGGCTGATCGCTTAGGGTCAAGGGAGCTCTCCGACCTCCATGAGTGAATCCATGAATGAGCTGCCTGTCTCCATCAAACCAAACTGCAAATTTCTCAAAATTTTCTGATTTTTGCTTAAAATGGGTTAATTTTCATATTATGCTATTTTTAGTAACTTCCCGTTTTAGTAATTCTTCTTAGTAATCAAATTTTACTTGTTTTAATTTAATTCTAAAGCTTATTTTAAATATTTATTTTTATTTTGTTTTTAATTTAGTTCAATTTACCTAAATCAATTTTTTGTTGATTTTGCGCATAACCAGTGCAAAAAAATTTCTCGCAGCAATGGCAAGCTCGCATCCCATGCCCTGACTTCTAGACCATCCAGTCGCCAAACCGCTTTGCAAAGGAGGCCACCCCATTTATCTACATCTAAACCTCGTCCCTCACCCCCGAGCCCAGCCTCTCGCGCCCGGGGCCGCTCCAAAGCCCCAGCACCACCATCACCAGCCACCGTTCCCAGCCTGCATGCGTGTGACCTCGCCCTCGGCGCCGCGTGGCCGCCATACCGCTTCAACCCCCGACTCCGCCAAAGCACGCCCACACAAAGAGCCACCGGCCGCCACCGCCGAGCTCAGCTCCACTGCACTCCGCGCCCGCCAGAGAGACTTCTGACGTGCACTGCCCCGACATCCAAACAAGTAGTGACCATTTCTGCTCCTCCCCCGCTCTCAGCCAAGCCCCTGTCTCACCTCGCAAAGCGCCACCGCCACCTGCAACCGTGGCGCCCCATCCGCCCTCGGTCAGACTCCCAGACCACTGCATACGGTCCCACCGGCGGTTCTCGCGAGGTGCCTGGGTTAGATTCAAAGACCTGCAGACGGATGATCCGCACACTCCTGGGTCGCAGTGCCCATTCTCCCACTCCACCGCAGCCACACCTCACATTGGTCCCAACAGCCATACCTCGAGGAGCCTCGTGGATTCAAGATACTAAACCAGATTTTCGACCCTGGGCCCTTCTCCACTGGGGAGACGACGCAGAGGGCTCCCATCTGCTGCCCGAAACCAGCCCAGGAGTTCTTTGCAGATCTCGACCGAGCCGCTCTCTCTACCCATGAGGGCTCATCATCACCCCAAGCCACTACCGAGGATCAAAGGCCCCATGTTCACCGGCAGATTCATTCGGTAATGTAGATTTACTTGCCAGGAACTTCCACGGGGAGCCATTCTACGATGTAATTCGGGCCACCAACACCGCAGCCTGGGAGACTGATGAGGTCGAACACTAACATTCCCCCGCTACTATTCACATGACGCCGCAGCGCTCTATTATCCCCTGTGAAAGCTTCGCTTTACCACTCTATGACTTCCTGGGAGGCCGAGTCCATTGAGCTCCGTTCAAACATTGATGGCCGCCGTGGCACCCGAGTCAGAGACATTTCAATACACCGCCAGCCAGAGCCGGCAACTGGAGATACAGAGATTGACCCCAGCCATCACAAAGAGAGATGGTCCACTGGTCTGCCAGAGATACGCCACAACTGTGACTCTCCCGTAGCGCCCACCGGGACATGCCCTCACCACCCGTCCTAACTGCAATTTGTTCCAGCGCGGATGAGGTTCAGCCGCAGTGTGTTTGGTTCACTGAGTTCCCGACTTCGCATCTCGAGGGATTCTGGCTTGGAGTCCCCTGCTTGTTATGACTTTACCGCATCACCGGCGAGAAGGTCCACTCAGAGCTCGCCCTGAGCCGAGGGGTTACCAATGCTGATGTCGCTAATGGCCAGCCATGTCCCAAGGTCCTGGTTCCCAGAGAGTCAAAGACGAGCGGAGGATCAGCTTGCACCTCGGGCTTCCCTACCATGGAGCGATCTTTTTTACATGCCAATTCCATTATTTCCCAAAGAATAGATCGAAAAGCGTAGCAGAGTGAGGTAGCAAAGGACCCACCTAGGGAGAGGATCTGCTCCTCGAGGTGGAGGTCGAGTGGTGAGAGCCGCTCCCACTTATCTCCTCCATCTCCACCTCCACCTCCTTCTCGCCACACTCCACCGACACTGCCCGCCACTTCTTCCCGCATTTCAGCAGCCCTGCAGCATATTCATCGCCTGTGGAGCCACTGCTATGGATCGTCGCCACTGATGTCACACAAGGTCTGACGCTGATGGCCCAGCCGAGTTACTATGCAGCAGTCATGCGCGCATGCTTCTTCATCATGAGCCAATTCGATCTCCCACGAGCTCACGTGCACTACTGAGACCGGGCCCGCACAGCAGCCTCCGAATAACAACAGCCCAGAAGAACTCGATCCACCAACACATCCACCACCACGAGAGTGAGGCAGTTCACTCTCTTTCAACTTTCCTACCCTAATCCAGTGGAGGTATGTTCATACTTTGTCGAGGAAAGTTAGAGTTAGAGTGTCACCACATGTTTCAGATGAGCCAGCTTCTTACCAACCGCCTACTCATTGTATAAAGATCAGAGTAGATACATGTATTAGGCCACAAAGGATACTTGTTATGTTTAGCTATTTAAGCATGTATTAGCCATTTTTGCTATGGTCAAAAGCTACAGCATTATTTATAGTTTATTAAGGCCTGCAGAATCTACTTAGGTTTACATTTCAGGTTTCTACTCTTTCCCTTTAGTTGAAAAATTGAAGCCTCTGTATGTTACCTTAATCATAGAAATAATTCCATGCATGATTTAGCTTTTACTTCAATTGAAGTTCCGAAGATATTCAACTTACATCCTACTAATCACAATACAAAGGCAAACACCTTCGTGATGGTACCAATAGTTGAGAAGTTAGTGCGCCTCTCCCACTCCTCATATCATTTCAGCCCCACGACCCATAATAGGCTTGTGGTTACCCGTGAATAAAGACCAAATGAAAAAAGAAAAAGAAAATCAAAAGAAAAGAAAAGAAGAAAAAGAAAATAAAAGTCGTGACGCTACTTGAAACCACTTCAACCGACTAGTATATGGCGAAGTCTTTAAAGCCCGACATGCCCTAAACCTTAATTTTTGGGGAGTCATCGACTTAGTGTTCGCTATAATGTGGTGGATGGGTGGAGTTTGGCTGGAACAGAGTGCTTAATTCGTTCATTCAAGTCCCGGTGAAGCCCGTAGAGCCAGTCGCGATCCTCGCTTGATGCCCTAAACCTTAATCAAGGTTGGGAGTCATCTGGTGGACCCCTGCCATATGAATTCCCTCGATGAAGTCGAAGCGCAAGATTGCACCCATACTGAAATCAAGAAAGAAATAAGAGTTTCAGCTAGTCCTATTTAGGTCAAGCACGCTTTACGCTGGGCGGCAAAGAGCTGTGTCGGGGAGGGAATAGCTTGCAAACTTATCGCTCAAACCGGTTACCTTAGAACAATTAGATTTCGTGGAAGTTCAGTCAATTTCCTCGGAATCGATACTCCCTAAAAACTTGTTCTTCTTATATGGCATTTGTTCTGCTGTTTTCTATTGTGGTCTAAATTGTTCACACCGAAGGTAAAGTTTATCTCGCACACACAATTTCTTTTTAACAATATACAATTTTGTAACAAAGACATCATACATACCTTATTGTTTTTAGCATCGCTAAGTAATTAGAAACGTGTCGGCTGGGGTGATTGTGCCCAAAAAGTGCTATTTTTTGAATCTATTAAGATAGGTTTTGAGTGCTTTTTGCGCACTAATCATGCTTTAATTGAGTTTCTCACCGGGACATACGCAGTCCACTTAGCACCACCGACTCGCTTTAATTGTTGCACTTTTTCTCATGTTTTGCGAGCCTCAGTCACACTTCAAGTTTGGTGTCAGACAGCTTAATGTTGAGAATTCACTATGATTTCATCAAATCAAAATGAAGAAATAAGTGGAAATACAAAATGAAGTCAATCGATGCAGAGGCAAAACAGAGGCGTAGGAGGCAAGCCGATTTCTTTATGCATTGCTAAAAATTTCACAACGACAGAGGGCCTCAAGAACCATAGCTTGGGTATTTAGAAGCAACTTAAAATTCCTCGCTATGCACATTTTTCGTTAAGTTAGCGAAAATTCACATCATAGCGAAAATTACCTGCATACACCACTTCCTCGCTATGCTCAGATTTTCTCTATGATAGCCGGCCTCGCTTATCATAGCGGTAAATTTTCACTATGGCATAAATTCACTACATACAAAATCATTCCCGTGTTTTGATTCAAAATGACCTCGCTTTCAGATAATTACCATTGTTTCCCCAGGCTTGTAATCATATTTTAGGATTGCATTTCACACATTTCGTCGGGCTATGGCGTTTCACCTTTATAACTTTCTCAGAACCCTAACTTTAACTTTTATTCAAGCTTTCCCGCAGCTTTGGTTTTTAGGTTACATTTTGCCCTCTTTCTCTCATTTTCTTGCCGCCAAACACAATTCCCTTGAGGATGACAACTCAAGGATGCCAAGCCCCAAAGCCTTGAAGAGGAGGGTTACTAGCTTGAAGCTGCTGGTGGTTTGGCAAGGTCCTCATGCTTTAAAATGAAACAGTACTACATTTATCGCCTCTTAAAACTAGGTTTAATGATATTTAATGCCTTTTCCTTTGGTCACTTCTTGTCATACTTTATGGTTCGCATTCTTAATGGTAGATAAATCGACATTCTTCTTTAGATGTCATTTACTAGCCATTGAAATGAGGTTAAATGCTAGCTTTTCAAATTCGATTGAACATTGAATGCCTGCAGATATGTTCGACTCAAATAGGAGTGTTTAGGTTGGGGTTTTAGCTAAACAAAGATCATCCGCTTACATGACTATATGTCATTTGCCCTAATGCGAGGAAATAACCCGAGGACACCTTCATAACCCCATTTTATCAAGCTAGTGACCCAAGCCTTCAAGGTCACCATTTCACACTTTAATATAAGCCATTCCAGTTAGCTCAATGACACCAACTTCCACACTTTTTAAATACAAATCTGAAAATCCAAATAAAAGTCTCACCATTTTGAATCAAGATATAAATCATCAGGATGAAAAACTCCATCCTGCAGCCCGAATCTCTAGACCACTATGTTACACGCAGAGTCGACTACCAAGAAAGGGAGTAATATAGGATACAAATTTTGCTGGATTCTGATCACCCTACTGCGGGCACCTAATCAAGATTCTACCATGGAAGTCGAGTTTTATAAGAACAGGAAGGCCTAAAGAAGCGGTTTGGCTCAAGAAGTTCATTACAGATCTAGAAGTTGTTCCAAATATGGATAAACCTATAGTACTTTACTATGACAATAGTGGAGCTGTGGCAAACTCGAAAGAACCAAGGAGTCACAAGAGAGGGAAACATATAGAGAGGAAGTATCATCTGATTAGAGAGATCAGGTAACCTGGGTGACGTGGTCGTTATGAAGATAGCATCGCAAGACAACCTTGTGGGATCCATTCACCAAGACGTGCTCCTTCAAAATCCATTCGAGGGTCACTATCCGGGCAGGTTTAAAAGACATGTCTCACACGCTAGAGCAAGTGGAGATTGTTAGATAGTCTCCTAAAGCATGAATTTATATTTATGTTTTATGAAATTAATAAAAATGTCGTATTTATTACATTTAGCTATTTCATAATGTATGAATGAAACGCCAAAATCCCAGATTTATTAATGTAAACATAACCCCAGCAGGTATAACAATATACACTGTAGGATCGACGTTATGGATTATAACCATATTGTCCGCACAAATTAATCAAGTTCGGGATCTTCAAATTAAAGACAACGCTGGCCCGCTTATCATTGAGAATGAAGTGACCTTAATCCCGGTCACTAATGTGGCGATATTAAAGTGTGAGGCTCCATATATAATAATAAGATTATAGGACAGACCAGCGCCCAAGTCGAATTCTTTTAACACTGCTTGTCAAGAATCAACAAAGGTTTCGCCAGATGATCATATGCATCGCTCAACTCGAGCAGTCATAGACTCGTTTATGTCAACCGCCTTTTGAGTCACGGGTTAAAGCTCGTTATGAAATGGGCCTAATACTTGTGTCTTCGAGGCCCATCGATGTATGCGCTGAGAACTATGGACATGGAACCTCCTTCCTATGTGAAGTCGACGCTTGGTTCCCTTAAGCGTTGAGTTCCGAACCGAATAGCTTGAGCGCTTCTAATTTATAAACAGGTTTATAAATTAACTGTTCACTAGTGGATTAATGGAACTTAAGGATCAAGATATAATTAGAGGGGCAAAACGGTAATTTCACCCTACTCTAGTTATGAACCACTTCTTGGAGGATAGAACAACATGTAATGATTAAAATATCAATGGACATCAATTTCCGAAAATCGACATCGTGGCGACAAGAGTTCAATTTCAAGTTTTTAAGGAATAATCGAAATTAATAAATTAAAATAATTGACAAAAGAGTTTAATTAATTATTGAATTTATCGAGCTTGAAATTTACAGTTCATGGGTCCTCAATTCCACTTCTCCTATATTACTACAATGAACGATTCATGATTCGAATAAATTGCACCTCGTGAGTAATTTAAAAATGATGAGAATGATTTAAATTACAAATAACATTTCAAGTGTTATTTAAATTAATTTAATTCTCGTTTGCACATTGAACAAGGAAATAATTTGTAAAGGGTAATAATATTTGAATTGTTATTATATATAATTAATTTGTTTCCTTATTCGATGTTAGATTTGAATTTATGAATATTAAATATTATTATTGCTTCCTTTATCTCGATAAGGATTTGAATTTAAGAATATTAAATATAATTAATTCATTTCCTTATCTGATAAGGATTTGAAACGTCTATAAAAACCCGAGCAGAGGTATATTTCCGTGGTGGTCATCTTTAAGAGAAGAGAAACCAAAAGGAAAAGGAAAAAAGGAGGGTTTTTTTCCAAACCCTAGTTTCCTAGAGAGTCTCTTCCCTAGATCCTCGCTCATGTGGTTGTATGCACGCAAGGTAGATCTGCACAGAAAACCTAGAGTGTATCGCTCCGCATCTGAATCGCTGCGCCCACACCTCAAGGAAGGAGGGCGGAATTGAAGACCTCCCGGTGCAGGAGTTGTTTTAACCCTACTAGCCAACAACAAATCTCCTATAGTCAAAGAATGTATAGATCTGATCTTCACCTTTTGATATTAATATGTGTTTTGTGAAGGGGTTCCTACGAAAAATAAGAGATTTTCTCGAAAATTTTAAAACCTAATTCCGTCGCTGCTTACTCTTATTTCCATCACTAATAATACTGCTACGGGTAGGCACGCTCTACTAGTGCTTGCACTCCTCGCTAGTTGGTGAACTTTTTTTACGTAAGAAAACACGCATTCGGGCCAAGATCGCACCACACCTTCTGCCCCCAAAGTACCATGTCCTCCTATTCATGGTTCTTGCCTAGGTGACGACTATGACTTCAGGGCCCGTTGACTTTTTTCAATATTTAATGTAATTTTCTACGACCAAGACACCATTTCCATCAGTTCTGCCGACACGAGTTCACTGCACGGTTGAAATTCAAAACTCGACTTTATGGATACAGCTACGCCCCAGTTAGTTCAAACAGCGGTATTTTATCAGTGTTCAAGTCAGCCAAGGATTTTTACCCGAAAACAACCTTAGGCTCTATATAAGCCTTGTTTTGAGTGCTAAGTGAGGACCAAACCCTAAAACTCGCAGAAAAATCCCAAAAACCGTGGCCCCGAATCAGGCTTAACGAAGCGCCATTCGGTTTTAGCCATGGTGACGATTCTGCCCACTCCTCATATCACACGCTGGCCACCAGTATGAGTGCTACCACCAAAGCGGTAATCGTCGCCAAGAAATTCATCGGCCACCACGATGCATCAGATGATCGCGAACACGCAAGGCAAACACACCTCGTCGCCGATTCACATTTTCCGCCATACATCTCCATCCAATTCCATACCTACCTTCATCCATTTTGGACCTCTCGAACTCATTTTCGTGGTCCTTTCTCCGCATTCATCACCGCTTTGAAAGATACAACGAAAACAAATTCCTACCGATCAAGGATCGAAGTTTTTTCACACCACGCTAAGAACCTTTTGACCAAGCGTAAGGGTACTGATGTACTCGCTCTCGGATTTCGATATAAAGTTTGTACCCCTGACGTCGCTTGTTAGTTCTCCATTTTCGTCATTGGCATTACCAAAATGCTCAATAAATCGACATCAATCGTCAAATTAGGAAAAATTGAAGTCGATTAGTGAAAATGGATAACTCTAAGATTTATCAAGGTTCAATTTCAAAAGCCATTCTACGCGAAAGTCCGCACTCAGTGTCGTCTAGGCATTGGCCAAAGATAATCGACTGCCGAGTCCAATTCCCAGTAGTTTCATAGTTCTAAAAATTATTTTAAGACATTTGGGACATCCCAATGTCTTTGGTTAAGTTATTGGAGCCTAAATGGTATTTTTATTATATTACAGGAATTCATGCTGAGCTTGGAGACGATCCTGCAAGGGAGCAGGACTGATCATCTGTAGTATGTGAGTGCTTTACATGTTTTAAATGCTTTGGGTATTATTATGATATATAATGGTGATTAATTATTTTATTTGATCGAATGGTTGGTTATGCATAAATATAATTATCTCTTATATGCACCCTATCATTTAATGAATTTTTCAATATTTTTAGATATTCTAGATTTTAATTGAAGTTCGCGATAAATTTGTGGTATTTAAAAAAATTTCGGTACATGGATTGAGGTTTTAAACCACTTTGAAAATTTATTGATTTAAGAAATGATTTGAGATTTTTATGATTTACGCTGTTAAATATTGTTAAAGTTTTACGTGCTTAAAATCAAGTTATGGTGATTTACTGGTGGTATTCCTCGACAAGATGAATTGATGAATTGAAATTCACCAATATATTTGATTAAGTTGTTGAAATTAAATTGATAAATTCTTAATTTATTATACGCATCATCGAAAAGTGTATGTATAAAGGGATAATGTGTTGCTGGCAGGTTATAATACAAGACGTTGAAAAAGTATATGAATAAGGATACTCGTGGTTGGTTGTTATATTATAATACAGACGTTGAAAAGCATACGTGAGTAAGGATATCAGGTCGGGTTGTTCTATTATAACAAAGATCGAAAGTATATGAGTAAGATACTAAGCGTCGATTGTTATATTATAATACAAACGTTGAAAGTATATTGAGATGAACGCGTCGTCGTCACAAGACAACATCACGGTTAATATTTATAAACATGTCGATTAATATTATAATACGCGATCGTTGGAAAAGTATATGTGAGTATGGATACTGTATTGGTTGTTCTATTATAATACGGTATCTTTGGGAAAGTATATGTGAGTAAGGATACCTGCATAGCTGTTATATTATAATACCGTGATCGCTGGAAAAGTATATGTTAGTGATATCATGTTATTGTTACATTATAATACGCATTGTCGAAAACATGTGCAAGGGAGCCACCCGTGTCTGCGGGTTATGATATTGTGTCATTGTTATATTATAATACAAAGACGTTGGAAAAGAGTATGTGGAGTAAGGATACCTGTTAGTTGTTATACTATAATACAAAGATCCTTGGAAACATATGAGTAAGGATATTTGTGTGGTCAGTTGTCTCATTATAATACAGACGTCGGGAAAGTATACGTATAAGGATACTGCGGTCAAGGTTATATAATACGATCGTTGGAAAAGTATTTGTGAGTGAAGATACTGTGTTGTTTGTTATATTATAATATCATATCGTTGGAAAAGTATATATGTGTAAGGATAATGTGTTGGTTGTTCTATTATAATACAGTATCGTTGGAAAAGTATATGTGAGTAAGAATACTGTGTTGGTTGTTATGATACTGTGTTGGTTGTTATATTATAATACCGTATCGTTGGAAAAGTATATATGAGTAAGGATACTATGTTGACTGTTATATTATAATACAGTATCATTGGAAAAGTATATGTGAGTAAGGATACTGTGTTGGTTGTTATATTATAATACAGTATAGTTTGAAAAGTATATGTGAGTAAGGATAATCGTGGCCGCTGTTCTATTATAATACGCATCGCTGGAAAAGTATATATGTGAGTAAGAATGCGGTCAGTTGTTAAGATAATATGTTATTGTTATATTATAATACAAGATCGCTAAGTATATGTGAGTATGGATACTGTATCAATAGCTCTATTATAATACCTGTGATCTTCGGGAAAGTATACGTGAGTAAGGATACCGTGTTGGTCATATATTATACCACCGTATAGTTGAAAAGTAAGGCGTGAGTAAGGATAATGTGTTGGTTGTTATATTATAAATACAAAGATCGTTGAAAGTATATACGTGAGTAAGGATACTGCGGTAGGTTTGGTTACTGTTATACTATAATACGCATCATCGAAAAGTATATGTAATTGGGCGATACCGTGGTTGTTGTTATGTTATAAATACAAAGATCGTTAGAAAAAGTATATGTGAGTAAGGATATCGTTGGTTGTTATATTATATAGTATCGCGTTGGAATGTATATTTGAGTAAGCACACTGCGGTCGGGTCGTTTCATTATAATACATCGCCGAAGCGAGATATGTGAGTAAGGATACCGCGGTCAAGGTTGTTATATTATAATACAAGATCGTTGAAAAGTATATGTGAGTAAGGATAACGTGGTTCGTTCTGATTATACGGCTAAAGATCGCTTGAGAAAGTATACATTTGGAGCAATGATACCGTGTTTGTTGGTATTATAATTTAGTATCGCTGGAAAAGTATATATTCGAAAGGATAATGTGTTAGTCGTTTCCATTATAATACAAAGACGTTGGAAAAGTATATGAGAGTAAGGATAATCGCGGTTGGTCGTTATGATACTTCGTGGTTTGCTTATTATAATACAAGATCGCTGAAAGTATATGTGAGTAAGGATATCGCGGTTTCGGTTGTTATATTATAATGAAACATTGTCGAAAAGTATATGTGAGTAAGGATACCAGATCGTCAGGACCATTATAATACAAGATCGCTGGAAATGTGTATGAGTGCTGATACCGTGTTAATGTTATATGAATACGTGACGTTGGAAAAGTATAAAGGTAAGTGAGTATGATAATTGTTGCTTGTTATATTATAATACATCGCTGAAAAAGTATATATGAGTAGGATACCGTGTTGGTTATTATATTATAATACGACGTTGAAAAGTATATGTGAGTAAGGATAACGGTTGGTTGTCTCATTATAATACGTATCTTGGGAAAGGCGCGAGTAAGGATACCATGTTGGTCAAGTTATAATATAACATCGTGATCCCTTGGAAAAGTATATGTGAGTATGATACTCGTGGTCGGGTTGTTCCCATTATACAAGATCGCTTGGAAAATTATATGTGAGTAAGGATATTGTGTTGGTTGTTATATTATAATACAATATCGTTGGAAAAGTATATGTGTAACACCCCGTCCCGAGAGAGTGTACAGTACATGATACTGTAGGGGTGTATAAGAGTATCAAGTGTCACAATGTAGTATTTTGGAGATGAAATTAGGAAATTATAAATTTGAACCCTAATTTGGTACTTAAAACAAGGGTACAAATAAGTCATTTAGCAAAAAGGATATATAAGGCATAATTAAGTTAGAGATGGCCATAGTAGGAATTTCAAAAGTCATTTGTACTAAGGAAAGTTGAGGTGAAAGTATAATTAATGAAAGTTTAAATAGTAAAATAATAATAATGAATTGCTATAATTTTTCGTGGAAGTTCGAAATTCTAGATCTCTGATGATCTACAAACCACCTGCCGGCGTTCGTCTCACAAATCTAGTGACCTAGAAGTTTTTAATCTCGAGACAGCCGAATATTTTACGAATTTCTAGGAGATGGGTTTAAAGTGAAACCTGAAACCGAGATTTTAGAAAAATCTCGTAAATTTCAAGTATATAAAGAATATTCATTTAGATAAAACAAAATCAAACCGACAAAATAAATTGTTTCGGCCGAAACTGACGTAGAAAAGAAAGAAAAGGGACATGGGTCCCAATTTAAAGAAAGAAAAAGAAAAATAAAAAACAAAAAGTTGAAATCAAAAATTCAAACTGATCTTATTTACTCATGTAATGCCTCAAGGATTTTTTTTTTATTTTTTCTTCTCTTTAGTTTTTCTTAGATTCACGTAAACTTGTTCGTCGATTGGCCTGATAAACACTGGTGTGTTCTATGCGATTTAGGGCATGCCATGGGTACCAAAAACACATGATTTCACCGAGAATTGTAAATATGCGAAAAACCCAAATTTTAGTTTTTCTCGATTCACGTCATTCTAGTGGCCACGAATTTTTCTGACCAAAGTTTGCTACCTATCGACGAGCTACGCTATGGACACCAAAATTCAAGCTATTAAACTCAAGAGTAGGAAATTTTTCCTACTTGTGTTATTTCAAGTCTAAAGACTATATAATGACTTGTAATATTCTAGAGAGGTTACAAATTTCAGTCCCAAATTTTAGACTGAGTTTAGAATTTTTAGAAATTCTTGGGACTATTTTCGTGATGTCCGGCCGACTGGGACTGCTTTATTGGCTTTATGTTAAAATTTCGTAGATTTTATTCGGGGACAATGACGTAATTTTCTTTAAATGTTTTCTGGTGTTTTTAGACTATAGCGGAAAGTCCCTTTAGTCTAAAATCTGGGCCATATGCCTCGTGGAATGCATTGGGGCTCCACATATTTTTCTAAATTTTAATTTAGCACCAAGTGCAAATTGCTTATTGCGGCTGACAGTAGCGTGATCTAATACATCGAGTGTGTAAAGTTAAAAGTAAAGGAAAGGTGGAATCAGGCTCAAGTTTAGCAAAGGCAAAGGTGAGTGTTCTAAACCTCATTTTCCAAATACTAGTGTATTATTATTATTATTATTACAAACTGTTTACACTGGTATTTCATGGTTTTGATTGCAAACCATTTTCAAGAAGCAAGCAATGAATTAGAAAGCAAGCAAATGGTTTTGAGTCAAACCATTTTTGAAAAGTAAGTAAATGGTTTTGAATAATTAAACCATTTTTCGTTAGCAAGCAAATGGTTTTAAATTAGAAACCATTTTCAAAGAGTAAGCAAGCAAGCAAGCAAAGAATGTTTGTAGAAAATAGGCCTTCCCTAGTTCTAAGCAGAAAACCTGTCGAGGTATTCAGACGTGCACTGCAGTTAGATCCATACATGTATTTTAGTTTTGCCCGGTTCAAAATCCTTAGGACATAGCGCATCATGGCCAGCTGAGACCGTGGCACGTAGATAAGAGTATATAAGGTTATGAGCTCTAACTACATATATGGTGATGGCGACCCGTGCCTAACCCACCATATTCACCTAAAAAGCATGATACAAACCTCCACCCATCCGCCGCCCAAAGCCTGCGGTTCACTAGGGTACAATAGCAAAAATGTGCCTCCAAAGGGTCGAAGATGTTTTATGCTGCAACATACGCTTTGAAAGTCAACCATCGTCTCTGGGCCGCCCCTGTGCTTCCGGAGAGTTTAAAGCAAATCCGTCGGAGCTGCCCCGCTTAGATTTCAAAACGACCTACGAGCCAAGCTCCCGTGATTTTAGCAAACTGGCCGAGCCTGTGCCCTCGTTTATTTTCAAAGACACGCTGAGCCAAGCCTGCTTATGAAAAAGTTCAGAAATTTAAAGCAAAAGGTTTGTGAAAGGTTTTGGGTGAAACTTTTCAAACAAAATAAAGTGAAGCAAGCAAAGAAATTGAGAAGTTTTATAAACTTCTAAGCAAGAAATGAGAGAGTTTTATAAGCTTAAAGAAAAGGCAAAAAACAAAGCAGCAAGGTGTTATTAAAAGTTTTATAAACTTTTAAAGCAAGCAAGTAATACAAAGCAAGCGTTAAAAGAAAAGTTTTAGAAACTTTTTGTTAAAGAAAGCAAAGTAAGGCTTCGGAAAATATTCGTAGTAGGTTTACATTTTTTGAGATGTTCTCCTAAAAGCAAACCTTTATAAAAGAATACACTCACCGAGCCTGCTTAGCTTCATTATTTTGTATTTAAAACTATTTTCCTGTGTATTAAGTACGTTAAGACGCCGGGAGTTGATAATAGTGGTTCATTCCGACATCGTATAAGTGCCGTTAGTAAGACTATTATGTAAGGAAAATACTTAATATGTATAATGGAACATAAGTGTAAACACAGTAGTTTTCAGGAGAACGTGTTGGTATGCTTCTATTATATATTTTGACATAAGTAAACTGATGGGCGGCCAGGATTGGGACATGTCCTATACGCAATTGCTATACGCCGAAATTTTATAAAATCATAAGTTTAGAAAAAGAAAATTTTATAGAGGTTTAAATAGCACACGGCCGTTTCACAGAGTTTCTAAATGTTAGAGGTAAATCTACTGGGATTTGGTGGAGTGGTTTCAAGACGCTCACCTGGAGCAAGGGTGTAAAGGTGGTATCGTATGTGTCGTATATACAACCTCGACTCAGAGAGATGATAATTACTGAAGGTGGTGTCGAGCATAAGTATTGGCAACCATGCATGTTCAAACTTAAAGTACATAGTGATATCAAGTGATTCAAAGTATTAAATAGTTGATATTTTTGGAATTACAAGACTATAATGTAGAGGACGTAGAGGTCTCTGTGAGAGTTATTCCGGGCCAAGCCCGAATGGCCTGCAAGACTACAGGATGAGCACGAGTCGTTCGACCACCGCGGCGACCACCTCCAAGAACAGCGGCCGACCATGCCACCGCAGGAGCTCATGCCGGATTAGTTACGCGCAGAGCAAGTGGCACAGACAGACAGACAGGTCATACGACCGCGTTAGCCGCAGCCTCCACCACCACCTGAGAGAGGTTATCAAGGCAACCCTGAGGTCGATAGAGAGTACGTAAGTCACGCCAAGCCATATGACTCGTAGTGGTGATCCGTAAGGCACCGTTATGCTTGTAGATGTGAGTAAACAAGATTTATGGAGTACATGGGTCGCACCTGATGAGCAAAGGGTCTTCGCTTTTCCGCCGATGGAAGACGTGTTGGCGATCGTGGGATGTCGTGAGAGGAGTGCAGGTATCCCGATGGCATATCACAGACCAATTTCAAAGAAGAATTAATTGATAGTTCTTTTCCTCGTAGTCATAAGGATTCAAAATTTCAGGAGTTCTTCAAATTAGAACAAAGAACATGTCGGGCTTAATATGAGAAGAGTTTCAGAACGCTTAGATCAAGGTCTGCATTCAAACGAAGAAGTCCCCGGGCGCAAAGGTTTTTCGCCTGGATTGGCAAAGACTGATTCGAGTGCATTTGTCCATGGCTCTACAATAGATCTGGGACTTAGTCGAGGAAGCTCGAGAGTTGAGCAAAGTGGCCACTACTATGTATCAAAGTAGTAAAGAGTAAGAGAGTGCACCGTAACGCCCCAACAAAGCTCAGACAAGATAAAAAGAGAAAGAAAAGCAAGAGCAAGAGGTTATGTGAGGCCTGAGAAAGGGTGTCGAGGAGCTATCTTTAGTCAGGATCAGTCCCAGCTGTTAGCAAAGGGTGTTCCAGTATTACTCCCAGAGGTTATATATGCCGAAACGACACCACAATGTAGGAGATTCAAGACAGGTGTTTCACTGCCAGGGCTATTTCATTGGGGTGGAGTGCTCACCGATTGGTGCGAAACATCGCAGCGGCCTAGCTACCTCCCAAAGATCAGATTAGCACACAAAGTTTAATGGGAGGTTTCAAGTAGAGGGGCCAAAGACATCCGCAGAGGTGGTCGGTAGAGGTAGAGGTGCTGCCCTGTGGATACAAGATAGAGCCCCGCACTGTTAGTGGTATATGCCGTGACTCAGCAAGACGCAGACAGTTCCCAGGTGGTCACCCGGTATTATTTCTATCCGAAAGCATGATGCATATACATTAGCGGACCTGTGAGCCACGACTATCTTCGCATCGGGGCTTCATTCTGTGATCAAGTTTTCGTGATGAGACCCAAACATTAGAGGGTCGTATGAGAGTTTCCTTCCAACCGAGAGATCCGCTTATTCTCGCACTGCAGTAGTCGAGATAGTAGAGTTCGATTGAGGGACGTGAGTTCCCACTGATCTCAGAGAGCCTTGTAGATAGTGAGGTGGATTTTGATGGTTCTCAGATGATCAATGCCTCGCCATGTAGCCACATTAGATTGTTATAAAAAGGAAGTAAAATTGCATAAGCCAGGGAAATTGGAGGTAAAGTTTGGGGGAATACGCAGAGAATTATCTTCCACGATGATCTCCCATTACATAAAATACAGATAATGGTCGCGTAAGGGTTGTCAGTTATCTAGCTGATGTGGTGGAGAGACGTGGAAGGAGGGATTCTAAAGGGATGAGATTCATGAGTTGCAGAGTTCTGATGGCTCCCAAATGATAGTCAGATTACCTCCTGAAAAGCAGAGAGGTGGAGTTCACCATTGATTTGATCCTGTGGACTGAGCCATTTCCATTCCTCCCTTATAGATGGTCTTGGCTGTGAGCTGAGAGAGCTTATGGCCCGCCAGGGGAAGAACTGGGCAGGATTCATCTCACGACCGAGCACATCCCCACGTGGGAGCTCTAGTTCTCTCTGAAAGAAAGATGGGAGCTCATGGCCGTGGTATGATTATAGGCAATTAAACAGAGTTACTCATCCCAATCAAGATTCAATTCCCTGATCGATGAGTTATTATCAACCCCAGGGTCCCAAGTGTACTCACATAGATCAGGCTCGGGGTATCGATGAGAGCTACGCAGAGAGTGATGTACCCAAGACCGCATTCTGACACGCCGCCGTTAATATAGAGTTGCACGCCATTTGGTTCGGATTTAATGCTCAGCAAATATTATGGATTTGATGAACCGAAAGTATTCCAAATTCGTGATTCGATAGGTTCACGCGTGTTTTTATTGATGATATCCTAATAGAACGTAGTTTAGAGGAACATTCCGAGCACCTCGAGGATCGTGTGGTCAAGGCACCCTGGGGGCAAAGGAGCGACAGCCGCATGCCAAGTCAGCAAGTGTCGGCCTTTGGCTCGACAAGGTGGCATTCCTAGCCGCGTGATTTCACCCGATGGGGTGAGGATCCCCAGAAAAGGCACAAGGCAACGGAAACTACCAAAGAATGTGTCGAGGTCAGAGCCTCGTTTACAGGGTATTACGTGAAGTTCTGAGGGGTTCTCCAAGATAGCAAAGCTCTAATCGACCAAGCCGATAAAGAAAAGATGACAAGTATGATCGTAGATGCCTCACAAAGTTTCGAGAGCTGAATAAGAGATTGACTTCAAATTCTCCGCTTTAGCTTTACCCAATGGGAGAGATGGATTGCGGGTTTATGCAAGGCCTTGGTCAGTGGTTTCTCATGCGTAATGATGTGGTGATCAGATATGCCTGTATTAAATAAAGAAGCATGAGAGGAGAATTACCTACACACTACTTAGAGCTGGCAAAAGAATCGTGTCGGCACTAAAAAAAATATGGAGACATTACTTATATGGTGTTCCTTTGTAGATCTTTACAAATCATAAGAGTCTTCAATATATTTTCACCCAAAAGAGTTAAAACCCGAGGCAAAGAAGATGGCTTCGAAAGGATTAAGGACTACAACTCCATTTATCGAAAATTAATCCAGAAAGCTAATGTCGTAGGCGGATGCCTTAAGTAGGCAACGAGTTCTTTGTCTCATATGAGATCGGGTTATCTTCCCTTTGTTGATGGATCCCACAGAGCTTTAGGGGTGATATTGGAGGTTGAGGATTCAGGGCCTTAGTAGCCGCATTTCATGTTAGACCACTTCTAGTGGACCGGGTCTAACGGGACCAGTCTTTGGATCCACGGATGATTAAGCAGGAAGAGATAGAAAAAGAAAGAAGCGAGAGTTTCAAATCGGGAGATGATGGCATGATAGTGAAAGGACACGAGTGTGTGCGGGTATAGTGAGGCCCAGAGAGACATTATGGAAGAAGCACATTCATACCGTATCTTATGCATCAGTGGTACAAAATGTCTGAACTTTAGGAAAGAACATTGCGGTGGAATGGGATGAAGAAAGAATCGAACTTCGTTTCTAGGTGCCTAACTTTGTCAGCGGTGAAGAAGGCGAGGCATCGAGCGCAAGGAGAGTCTGATTACTCCTATTCGGTGTGAAACCAGGAGAAGATCACTATGGATTTTGTGGCGGGTCTTCCCACGGACTCGGGAGGCAACATAATGCGATATGGGTAATAGTTGATCGATTGACGAAATATGCCCATTTTCTACCAATTAATATTGAGGATTCATTGGAAAAGTTGGCCCAATTGTATGTGGACGAGATAGTGAGACTTCAAGGGGTTCCAGTTTTGATAGTGTCAGATCGAGACCCCAGGTTCCACATCGGGTTTTGGCTTTGGTTGCAAGCGACGTGGAATTTTTTCGCCTACCACACTTTGCTTTATCATTTCATCCTCGGACGGATAATTCGATTTGAAGGACTCTTGAGCGTTGAGGATATGAGAAACTATGTGATGGAATTCAAAGGAGTTGGGACTCACTTGGCACTAATGAGGTTTGCAAGCAATAGCTATCGGCCATTATAGACATGGCTCGTTTGAGGCCTTTGTATGGTAGGAAATGTAGGACTCCAGGTGTCTTTGGGATGAGGTTAGTGAGAGAGAAGACTGAAGTGAGCCACGAACTGATGCGGATCACTTCGAGGAGAAAGTGAAGAGTTGTTCGCGATAACTTAAAGATAGCAGAGATAGATAGAAAAGCTATGCGGACACTTAGTCGTAAGGACTTCAAGTTTAGGGAAATAGGTGATAAGTCTTTTTGAAGATTTCACCTTGGAAGGTGTGTTGAGATTTGGGAAGCGAGGCCAGAAGCAGTCGAGGGTATATTGGATATATGAGATCGTGAGCAAAGTGGGGCCAATAGCTTCACAGTTGAAGTTACCCCGAGTTGTCAAGTTCATGATACTTTCCATGTATCAATGTTGAGGAAATATATCCGGATCCTTCACATGTATTGAGAAACAGCCCGGTGCGATTAAGGAAATTTGACTTATGAGAGATACACGTGCGGATTGTAGATCGCAAGGAGCAGTGTTGAAGTAAAGTGATTCCATTAGTTAAAGTCTTGTGAAGAATCATATGAGAGGGCGGCTGTAGGAGCAGAGGCCGAGATGCCTTAGTGCCCTCAAATTATTTTCCCGGATGAGGTATGTTCCTTTCCTTTCTTTTGGGTTGGATTTTTATTTCGAGGATGAAATGTTCTAAGGAGGGAGGATTTTTGTAACACCGAGTCGAGAGAGTGTACGGTACATGTCTTTGTAGGGGTGTATAAAATTATCAGTGTCACGATGTAGTATTTTGGAGATGAAATTAGGAAATTATAAATTTTGGAACCCGGAATTTGGTACTTAAAACAAGAGTACAAATGTCATTTAGCAAAAAGGATATATAAGGCATAATTAAGTTAGAGATGGGCCATAGTAGGAATTTCAAAAGTTGGATTTGCAATTAAGGAAAGTTGAGGGGGTGAAAGTATAATTAATGAAAGTTTAAATAGTAAAATAATAATAATGGTACACTAATTTTCGAGGAAGTCTCGAAAATTCTCTAGATCTCGGATGGCTTGAACGGACTGCGTCGGTTAAGTTGGAGTCTCGCGAAATCTAGTGACCTAGAAAAGTTTCTTTTAATTCAGAGGCGGTCGGAATGTTTTAATTTCAGGCGATGGGTTTAAAGTGAGGCACGGCAGAGATTTTAGAAAAATCTCGAAAAATTTCAAATTATATAAGAATATTCATTTAGGATAAATAAAATTGAAACCGGGACAAAATAAATTGTTTCGGGGCTGAAACGGACAGAGAAAAGAAAGAAAAGGGACATGTGGGTCCCACTTAAAGAAAAAGAAAAAGAAAAAATAAAAATAAAAAGTTGAAATCAAAATGTCAAACGGACGGGATGACGGACAGAGCGTTCAGAAGGATTTTTTTTATTTTTTCTTCTCTTTAGTTTTTCTTAGATTCACAGAAACTTGTTCGTCAGATTTCGTCGGGATAAACACGAAAAGTGTTCTATGCGACGAGGGCTACGCGTGGGTACCAAAAACACATGATTTCACCGAGAATTCAGGTAAATATGCGAAAAACCCAAATTTTTAGTTTTCTCGGATCTCGTCATTACAGTGAATTAGAAATTTTTCGGACCAAAGTTTAAGATTCTCTGCGGCGAGGCTACGTGGACACCAAAATCTTGGCTTTTGATCAAACTCGAGAAGAGTAGGAATTTTCTCTTGTGTTATTCGATCTAAAGACTATATAATGACTTGTAATATTAAGAATATAAATTTCGATCCCACAGTGCAGCCGAGTTTAGGAATTTTTAGGAAATTTTGGGACTATTTTGGGACAGTCCGGGCTGAATTTCGGGACTGTTTTCGGACAGTTTTTGTTAAAATTTCAGGATTTTATTCGAACTGATCGAGACCAGAATTTTTACAAATGTTTTAGGTGTTTTAGGCCCTATGGAAAGTCATTTGATGCAAATACATGTATGCTGTGAATGGCATTTGGGACCTTATATTTTACAGAAAATTTTAATTTATGCTGAAGTGTGCAAATTGCTTGGTTGTCTTGACGTGTGTGATCTAGCCATCGAGTGTGTAGGCTAAAAGTAAGCGGGGAAAGTTGTGGGCGTGCTTTCAGTTGTAATGAGTGAGTGTTCTAAACTCATTTTGACACTAGTGTATTATTATTATTATTATTACAAGTTTACATTTCATGGTTTTGATTGCAAGCCATTTTCAAAACAACAATGAATTAGAAAGAAGCAAATGGTTTGAGTCAAACCATTTCCCAGAAAAGTAAGTAAATGGTTTTGAATAATTAAACCATTTTCAAGCAACAAACAAATGGTTTTAAATTGTGGCAAAACTTTCAAAAGAAGTAAGCAAGCAAGCAAGCGACAAGAATGTTTGTGAAAAATAGGCCTTGCTAGTTACAGCGGAAAGCCGGTCAGAGGTATTCCGTGCGTGCACGATAATTGTTAGGATCTCATACATGCATTTAGTTTTGCACAGTCGGCCAAGCGTAGGACGCCATCATGCATTTAAAGGAGACCGTGTGCGTCTGAGAGTATGGGTTATGAGCTCTAACTACATATGGTGATGGCGACCCAGGTCAATTCCACCATATTCACCGGAAAAAAAAAGGTGATGCGGACCACAGGTCCTTCCACCGGCACGGTCGCCCAGGCTTCCGTGTTCACTAGGGTACAATAAGTAAAAATAGGCCTCCAGTGGTTGATGTTTTATAAGCATAATATACAGTGTTGAAAAATCAACCATTGGTTCTGATGTCGAGGCTTAGGAGAGTTTTAAAACAAGCGGTTGAGCGAGCTCCGTTTAGATTTCTACTTGTCCGGTTGAGCAACTCCGTGGGATTTTAAAGCAAACGGTTGAGCCTGGGCTCCCGTTTTATTTTAAAGCATGCGGTTGAGGCCCGAGCTCCGTTTTTATGAAAAGTTTTGAGAAACTTTAAAGCAAAAGGTTTGTGAAAGGTTTAGAAACTTTTCAAACAAAATAAAGAAAACAAGCAAAGAAATTTGAGAAGTTTATAAACCTAAGCAAGCGAAAATGAGGTTTTATAAGCTTTTAAAGAAAAGCAAAACAAAGCAAGCAATAGTATTAAAAGTTTTATAAACTTTTAAAAGCAACAGAAATCTGTGGCAAGCAAGAAAAGTTTTAAGAAAACTTTTACATGAAGCAAAGCAAAGTAGGCTTAAAATATTTGTAAAAGAGAGTTTTACATTTTTTGAGATGTTTTCCGGAAAGCAAAACCTTTATAAAGAATACACTCATGAGCTCGTTTGGCTCAATTGCTTTTGTGTTAAAACTATTTTCCAGGTACAAATGCGCAAGGCGGAGCATAATGAGGTTTGTCGACATTGTCTGATCTTTGTTAGTAAGACTATTATGTAAGGAAAATACTTTGAATATAATATAATGGAACATGTATGTACATAGAGTAGTTTTGTGAGAATGTGTTGGTATCTTTGGTTGCCATATTTTGGATATAGTGTAAATTGGATGTATACGAGATTTGGGACATGTCTATGTCACGGTAATTATCTTTATAGAAAATTTTATAAAATCATAAGTTTAGAAAAAGAAAATTTTTATAGGAGGTTTGGCAAGCGTGCGGCCAGCTTCACGGGAGTTTCTAGTCGTTAGAGGTAGCGGTACGGGGATTTCTGTGGAGTGGCGACACGCCACGCCAACTGGGAAGGGTGGGGGTGTCGTCAATATCTTGATAAGGATCTTGTGGTGGTTGTTCTATTACAGCTAATATCGTTGAGAAAGTATATTTGAGTAAAGATACTTTGTTGATTGTTATATTATATCTGATGTCGTTTAGGAAAGTATATGTAGTGGAGATACTGTGTTGGATTTGTTATATTATAATACAAAATCATTGGAAAAGTATGTAGTGGAATCTTGTGTTGGTTAATTTTCTATTATATCACATTATCTTTGGGAAAGTATATGTGAGTAAGGATACTGTGTTGGTTGTTCTATTATAATACGTTATCATTGGAAAAGTATATGAGTAAAGGATCTTTGTGTTGGTTGTTATATTATAATCTGGTATGGTTGGAAAGTATATGTGAGTAAGGATACTGTGTTGGTTGTTATATTATAATACAGTATCGTTGAGAAAGTATATTTGAGTAAAGATACTTTGTTGATTGTTATATTATAATACAGTATCATTGGAAAAGTATATGTGAGTAAGGATACTGTGTTGGTTGTTATATTGTAATACAGTATAGGTTGAAAAGTATATGTGAATAAGGATACTGTGTTGGTTGTTATATTATAATACAGTATCGTTGGAAAATTATATGTGAGTAAGGATACTGTGTTGGTTGTTATGATATTGTGTTGTTTGTTCTATTATATCTGATGTCGTTGGAAAATTAACATAGTAATTAAGGATACGTGATTGATTGGTATATTATGTCTGATATACGTTGGAAAGTATATGTGAGTAAGGATACTGTGTTGGTTGTTTTATTATAATACAATTGAGTAAGGATACTGTGTTAGTTGTTATATTAGAGTATAGTATCGTTGGAAAAGTATATGTGAGTAAGGATATTGTGTTGGTTGTGATAAATGGATGTACCCTATCGTACCAGAGTTCGATTCAATATTTATATTACAGTGCACTGGGTTTGCCACGGTGTCGTGAGGTTCGTTTCATCCAACGGTTGTGCACTGGGTTTGCCACGGTGTCATGAGGTTGGTTTCATCCAACGGTTGTGCAATGGGTTTTCCATGGTGTCGTGAGTTTGGTTTCACCCAACGATTATATGATATTTCCACGGTCGTGAAGTTTGTTTCACCCAACGGTTATATATTATTTCCACGGTGTCGTGAGGTTGGCTTTATCCAACGGTCATATATTATTTCCACGTGGGTGGTCGAGTTTACCGATGGTTCATCATCTTGTATTATTATTATTATTACCATGACACCTTTCAATGTTGAGGGTCGTGAGGTGGGTGTTCCACGGTCTATGATGGGTATATGGTCTGGTATATTCTTGGGTTTCTGTATTACACTGTTTATGATGGGTGTATGGTACGGTTTATGATGGGTGTGTGGTCTGATGTCGTTGAATATATGGTATGATAGATCGTTGGTGTATATGTTATGGTATATCGTTGGTTTATATGGTATGGTATATCGTTGGTTTCTATGGTATGATATATCGTTGGTTTTTATGGTATGGTACATTGTTGGTTTCTGGGTAAGCTATAGTCATTTCAATATTTTTGGTTATTGTATGTTTTCATGATTAATTGTATGACATGATGTTTTATATATTTTGTGCTCAATTTTTATGGGGTGAATAAATTCAGGATATAATTATCTTATTGATAATTTAGGATAAATTTTTGAGCATGAATTTCATATTGTTGACTTGATTATAAGTATGGGTTTTGTGAAATGATTTCAAACGAGGAACCTTGCAAAAAAATGGACGTGAAGTTTTGAGAGAAGGAATGTTAGAAAATAAAAGCATTATTTTCCTTATAAATTGTGCCTCTCATTAAGATTTATTATCTCACGTTTTATTGTTTTAAATCCGCTCCCTATGTCCAAGCAGTTCGTAGAGACCTACCTCGCGCCAGCTTCTACATCACTCTTTCTACGACAGCTGCAGTATTCTATCTTATCTTTCTATCTTTATTTTATTGGACTTATGTATTTTCTTTTGTACCCCTAAATTCGCAAACACTCTTAGAATGCTCTGATCTTAGTATTGAACTCGTATGAGTCTTTATTATGTGTGTTTGTGGTTATGACCTACAGTAAGATAGGTCGGTTGTAGATTTGAGCTGTTGTGGATCGTTTTATATATTGGAGGTATTATATTAATGCATGTGTTTATTTTCCTTCTTAATGTGGGGTTCCATTGGATAGTCCCTAGGGATTGTACAGTGGGACTTCACTAGGCAGGATCACCCGGGGAATCCTTAGAGGGTATCAGGGTCGGGTCTTGTCACAGTATGCTTAGCATAATTCTGTTCTGTACTGTGTACCCTTGGGTACCATATGTTTCGATTTGTCTGATATTCATTCCTACGGGGGAGATGTATAAGATGATATATGTATATATCTATATCAATGAGCCTGATAGAAAGGAAATACGTCAATGATAGAAGTCTGATATTGATAAGACACATCTAGTATACTTAAGGAATCAAGCCTTAGCATATACATTTACATAACTGTATGATAGAAATAAGTAAAGTATATGAAACCTGATAAAGTCATGGAACATAAACCATGAAAATTTGAATAATTAACAATAAGATAGAAATGAATTTAGTTCCGCTCTGACTGTACCTACAGGTACCTCTGTATAGGCTATATACTCCTACAGGAGATGTAAGAATTATGCTAAAAGTCATAAGGTACAAGTAGATAGAATTATGTAAATGACATGGCTTGAGGAGCAGACACGAAGCAGAAAGCTATGAAACGCCTTAAAAGAGGCAGAATCGAATACTATGTGACATGAATATGTATAAGTCTAAATATGATTCTGATATAAACCTATAAATATGTTTGTTTTTATATATGTTCTGAATCTATATGAACCCGGTATATGTATTTGATGTGATATGTACCTGCTATGGACTAATGTCCTATCTGATATGTATTTGTATAAGTCTGATTTGACCTTGTATGTATTTGATATGACTCTGATCTATTCCGACTTGCCATTATATATGTATAAGTTTGCTCTGAATATATGATCGAGGCACATCATATGTATAGATATGAATTTTCAACCTACCTGAAAGACGCAACACATGGAAATATCTGAACATGATAATGATATGGAATCTGAAAAGGATAAAACCTACATGTGTAATATGATATGAGTTAGAAGTCATATACGAATAGGTTTCGTTATATGCATAAAGAAAAGTAAATGTCAAAAGATTGTGACGACGATTATTGTTATTGGTTGTCCTTGTTTATATGTTCCCACTAAGCGTAAAGCTTAGCAATGGTTTTCAATCTGTGTAGGTAATGAAGAGGAAGCAAGAGGAAAAAACATTCCCACACCCATTGATCTGAGTCATCTCGAGAGATAGGTGCTCCTGTTGCTCTGAGTCTCTAAATGTTTGTATTGGACATGTATATGTATAAGTGTTTGTATAAGTAAATGGGACTCAGTATATGCGTATATATTTTGATGGACACCACTCCGGTGGTAATTGTATTTTGTATTTTGTATACGATATTTAGATACAGTTAAAAGACTTGGAACCACCAATGTCTTAAAAAAAAAGTAAAAGTCAAATACGATCTCTCGCGCCTCTTAGGGTATGTTGATCTATGAAAATTCATTGAAAGATGCCATGGCCAAAATAAATAAATCGAAATTCTTCAAACTCCATTTTATTCAAGAACGGTAATGAAAGATAAAATTTAACAAGCAATTCCAGCTCGAAGCTGTAGTACAGTTCATTACTCAACTCCGAAAAATAAAAATAAAACTATCTAAAAACTACGCTAAATAAAAATCTACTAAAACGAAAATAAAAGAAAAATGATATACAGATAGTCTTCAACCACCCAAAAATCCATGAGTTGCGGAAGGTGCGCACTATGCCTTAGATGCATTTATTTATAGACTTTCCAATGTTGGGCTGCACTTCAATAATTGTGTTGTGGATCCCCTAAAATTCTGGCCCAAATTGGTAGCTCAGTCGCGACATAGAAAGTTGTGTCGCGACAGAGTTTTTAGTCTTTGTCGATGGCCTCTGTCGTAGCATGCAGTATTATATCGAGACCTATTTTCTAAGCTCTTTCTTGGATTCTATCGCGACAAACATTGATAATGTCATGACAAAATTTTGATGTTGTCGTCTTGTTCTTGTCGCAATACGAATGTCTTGTGTCGCGACACCCAATTTGTTGCAACCTGTTCTTTTTACACTCCTGCCTCTAGAAACTGTTACGACAAACATTTTTCTTTTTAGCTTGTCCACTTTGTCGCGACAGAGTTATCTATGTCAAGATAGGATTTCTTTGGTTTCTTCACAATTTCTGTCGCAACAGAATTTTCTTTTGTCGCAATAGGATTTCTTTTTGGGTCCTTGTTGCTAGCTGAGCTATTATTGCGATATAGAGATCTTTGTTGCTATACACTTGACATGGCTCATCTCAATTCTCTTCCAATTTATGTCAGGACCGAGTTTTCTTCTGTCGCAACAGAATTCTATCAACCTATAGCTTTTATTGTCGCGACAGAAAACTTCTTTGTCATGACATAGATTTTTCCTTTAATATTTCCTCTGTCGCAGCATGAATTTCTAAGTTGACATTCTTTTTTAATGCTTTTTAACTTATATGCCACGACAGAGAATTCCTGTTAGATAAAATTCACCTCAACCTCATGTTTTGTTTGTCGCGACAAAAATAATCTTTGTCACGAAAGAGATTTTAACTCTTTAATTGCATGAATTTTGAATGTAATGCCGTGATATGATTTTCTTAATTCAAGGACAAGAATTACTTCATGAAATTTACAGCTCGTCTTGAAAACATTGTCGCAACATAAAAACACTTGTCTCAGCTGACTTGTGTTGTATTCTTGTCATTTTCTATCGCGAAATAGCTGTCTTTTGTCGCGACATAGTTCATTTGTTAATCCTCATCCTTTTATGTTGCGATAGAGGAAGGATTTTCAAGACAAAGTTCCTTTACCATTTGCCTTAATCATTGTCGCGTTAGAGTTCGAGTGTCAGTGACCAGTCTTCATAGTCTTCTTTAGCAGTATTAAGTAACATAAGCTCTTTTGTTGCTTGTGAAATGCTCGTCGACCTTGAGTTTACGGACTTTGTTCCGACCTTACTGGTTCGTGCGACATAATTATAAGTCTGGTTGAAATTTTTGTCTCGGCGGTGAAAACTATGTACGCGGCAGACTCTTCTTGTTTCACTTTTTATTCTTTTACGCTGGAAATTATCTCTTTTCCAGTACTTACCGCAAAACACAAAGTTGGTGAATATTCTATAATTTGGCATAGAAATAGATCTGAAACTATTAAAAACATGCCAGAAAAATGGATTAAAAATAGATGAGTTTAAGACTCATCAAATTACGACTTGAAGTTTTTGTCCCAAACAAGAAAATAAATTTTTGTTTGTCCTCAAACAATTTAGCTTTTATTTTTAAGGACATTTTTCTATTTAAAGCTCAATTGGGTAGGAAACATAGGTCAGTTGTAAAATTATTTCTAAATATGTTTCCAATCTAGAATCAGGAAGATTTTCAATTAAGTTCACTAATTAACCAAATAATTCAGATAGTGTAAACAATTTAATCAGTTAATCCTGATTTGTGAGTGTGTTTTGGTCTTCACTCTCTTTCCTTTGTAGATTAGTTAATCTTCTGGGACAATACTCAATTGGCATACTTCTCTTTCATTTTTAAAGTCTCATATGCTTGTTTATCATATTAATCTCCACTAATGTAGGCATAACACCACCTTCAAGATCAAATAGGTCTTTTAGGCTTGTAATGTGTGGCTTGGGAAATTAGGTAGATAATTGGACACTTTAAGCTCAATCTTACCAAGATTCCAATATTCAATTTTACATATTTGCCTCTATCATTCTTCCTTTTCTTTCCTACTAATGTCAACTTTAATAATTCCCCCAAACTTGATTTTGGTGCATCATACTGCATACTCTCTACTTTATATTTCTCTTTTCATTTACTTCAATCATAGTATGACTTTTCTTCCTTAATTTGGAAGGTTTTTAATTTTCTCCTGTTATCAAGGTTTTTGGAATGGTGCAATGTTTTATCTTTTTAAGCTTTCTACCTCCCATAACGAACTTTGGGTTAGTAGCTCCCATACTAGTTGGCATTAGGGTACTAGGTGTTGAACAACCCTAAGAACTTAATTGTTCAAGGGAGGAAGGCTATAAGACCAAAATCATTCCAACTTGATGTTTTCTTTTTCACATCTTCTTTCTTTATTCTTCATATCTCCTCATCTCAATGATTTTTTTCTTTCTCACCCCCTTTTCTCCTTTTCTTAAAATAACATTCCCCCAAACTTGTCCTTTTGTGTCATTTATATATTTTTTCTTGTAATATGGGCAAATAAGGGTTCTTTACTGTAGGATTATGTTTAAGGAAGGAATTGGGCTTTCCATTTGCTGCTTCATGATGAGATTGGCTATAGGCTCAAATAAGGAACTAGTGTATATGCTTATGCATATCATAGGGGCAGGCTTTAAAAGGCTCAAACTCTGGATGATCCTAAATCATTTCTATTAATTAGGTATTGCCTAAGATTTACGCCTTGACTAATAATCTAACAAGTTCTAGGACATTTGAGAGATTACTATGATGGATCCTATAAGATGTCTCTTGTAACACCCCGAAATGTACCCTAGTAGTTTTCGGACTTGTTTAGGGTATATTAAAAGTTAAATAGAAATTTTCGGGAAATAAAACGAGAGACCCGAAAATAACAATAAAGCTAAGGGTAAATTAGTCATTTACCACTTAAGGACTTAAGTGTTATAAGTTGAAGAGATGGGATAAAAGGCAAATAGAGAAAATATGTAATAGAGATAAGAGAGAAATGGGGGGACCAAGATGCAATTATGAAAACTTAGAACAAAAATGAGTTTTTTACTTGGCCAAACATGGCTTAACAAAACATGGATTTAAGACCAAATTGGTCTCCATTTGGAAGCGAGCTCAAAAACGGATGGGAGAAGCAGAGAAGAAGAGGAAGAGGAAGAGAAGAGGAAAGCCAAGCCAAAAGGCATGGAACTTTGGATTTTTCTATGGAACTAACCTTGGGTATGGATTCTATTAT
This sequence comes from Tetrastigma voinierianum, assembly GCA_016808115.1. Classification (NCBI taxonomy): domain Eukaryota; kingdom Viridiplantae; phylum Streptophyta; class Magnoliopsida; order Vitales; family Vitaceae; genus Tetrastigma; species Tetrastigma voinierianum. Next base: position 115,765 of record JAEQBH010004558.1, read on the forward strand.
GGATCATATGAGTTTGTATGGGATTCTAGAAAAGTTTATGAGTTCCAAATCTAGGGTTTGTTATGATTTATTCCTAATCAAAGATTTATTAAAGGTAGTGTTGGAAAAACTCTAAATGGCCCAAGATAAGTATGAAATCCTCCTCTTAAGGATTGATTAATGTTAAATAACAAGTAATTGAGCCAGGGTTTAGAATAAACCCTAAATAATCATCATGTTTGATTTGTGTATGGGTTGTGACCCATATTAGAATGATTTTGGAGGAATCCATGAAAGAATTTTGAAGAAAGACATGGTGAAGATGACTTGAATAGAAAAGAGATTACAGGTGAATTTGAAATGGTTTTTGATGTGTGTTTGAAGTGTAGTTGTTGGGTATGAATGAATAAATGGGTGAAAACCACACATTCTGGCCAATTTTGTTGATACCCATTTTACCTGAACTGTGCGAGGTAAGCTTTGGAGTTCTGGTCATTTTGGCCATGTACCGTACACCTTAGACTTGTATCGGTACACACCACTGTTACTGATTTTCATGTTCGTCGAGTTTCGTATTGACCATAACTTGCTCATTTCGGATCCTATTTGTATGATTCAAATTGCTGGTTAAAATAGACTTCAAGGAAAACCAAACCTATACAAATAGGAATCGTCAAATTCTGAATCAAAGTGGTCGTAAAATTCACTCAAAGTGGGGCCATGTGCAAGCCAATTCCTGTACCAGTTTGATCATAGAGTAGTCCGAGTTGTTTCGGACGTATCTTGAGTTCCGGTGCTCCAAGTAGGTGATTCAGTTGGAATAAACCCTTACTTTTCTTAGATTTAAAAAATTATAAAAAAAAGAAAACCGATGTCAAATATGGAGACAAGGCAGGGAAATGAATATTACAAACTGTCGGAACAAGCCCAGGCTAGTTGGCATGAAAATGCCATATCTTGAGTTGGACAATTCCAATTGGAATGGTTCCAATTTCTAAGTAAAATAGATTCCAGAAGAGGACTATAATACATGAATGATGTGTGGATAGGCATCATAGCATTGATATCTGAAATGCCATTGGAATAGGCATGAAACCGAATATATGATAGGAAACATGAAAACGGCTGAAATCGAACATGAACATGAAAGAAAAATGTCATGATCACGAGATGTGATTAAGAAAGGTTATAAGTTCTAAGAAACACATGTGACGATTTATGACTACCTAGGGCCAGAAGAATGAATGAGTGGACGTTCTTTTGGTGCTTGGCACTCGTCAGTGCTCGGCACTCTGTTAGTGCTGGCACTCACATTTGCGTGGGCGGGCCGCGTCTGTGCGATTCTCTGACACTAATCTTTGCATCGTGCCTTTGGGTACTTATTGTCTTCGTCTCATTTCTTATGATCGGTCTAGGTAGTCAGAGACGGACATATGATAAAGACAATGAATAAAGAATAAGGTAAAGATAAATATACCTGTATCGTCACCTTAGTACCTACAGACACTCTTGTCTCGATCAAGTCGTGGTACCTCACGGGTACTCCCGTATCAGTCAAATAAGTATAAGTTCGGTAGTACCTACGGGTACTCCTGTATCTGAGTAATCTCTATAGTACCCACAGGTACTCTTGTATCGGAAAATAAGTATAAGTATTGTAAAATAAGTATAAGTCCAGTCGTACCTACGGGTACTTCCGTATAATGAATCTATGATTTGTACTAGACTAATGTCCGTATCTATAGAAGTCTAATCTGACTTTGTATGTGAGATGATCACGTCTGTTCGACTTATGGGCTCTGGTGCCTTGTACAATAAGATCTATAGAATGATAATAAGTTACGTAAGACCGAGTATAAGTTAAAGTAAGACAAGTATATACTCTGTAAGATATGTATAAGATCTGAAATACATGTATAAGATCTTAAATACATGTATCAGTTCACGCCAATACATGTATAAATCCGGAAATACATGTATATCTTAGTAATACGAGGATAAGATCAAAATACGGAATAAACTGCGTACATGTAGAAGATCGAGTAAGACAAAGGATAGACTACGTAGTACAAGTACAAGATACAAAGTATCTCTTAATAAAAATATAAGTTCTAGTATAGCGAATTTACTCACAATATCTCGTGTTTACGTGAGTACCCCTCCCGGTATCTACGTATAAACTGGGATAGGATAAACTCCACTGTTAGTATCTATGGGTACTCTGAAGTATGAGTATAGGTATACTTTAACCCCTAGGGGCTTGTTGGGATATGATCTGCTAAGTTAGTATCGACGAGACATTTGATCAAGTAGTTCTTCTTGAGTACTCCCATATAAAGATTAGGATTCGCAAATCCGAGTATATGTTCCGTAATCTACGTGATACCTTCGGGTGCCTCTGAACAAGTGTAAACTCGAGTAGAATAGAAAGTATAAGTTCTATAAGCTCTTACGGGAGATACGAATAGATATAGAAATACCAATAAAATTTGATTAAGTACCTCTGTATGTATAAGTTTTGTAACTCCTTTGGGAGTCAGAAATAAGTATAATTCGGAGGAAATCAATTATAAGTTCTGATATGTATGTCATTTGGGAGACACAAATAAGAATATGTCACAATCCTGAGCATAGTATAAATATCATCTCCTCTACGAGGGAGAGTATCGATCTGACGAGTTCAAGTATATGTCCTTTGGGAGATTTGAATAAGTACAAGATCTGAATAAGAATAAGTATGCTGTAAGTATAAGATCCGAATGTTATAAGAATAAGACCGGATAAGAATAAGTGCTATAGTATAAGATCGAATAAGGATAAGTGCATATAAGTGTAATTCACAGTAAGTATAAGATCGGAATGTAATAAGTATAGATCTGAATAAGCATAAGTGCATATAAGCCTAAGTAATTATATAAGTTCATTATGTGATTGCAGATATTCGATACATTCTTGTCATGCGTATTTATGTTTACGTATGAAATGTTCCAGTACAAGCGTAAAGCAGCACGGTTTTAATCAGGTGTGGAGTGCGGAGAAGATGTCGTAGGCATCGCGCATACGGTGAATGACACACTTGTAAGGGTTCACTACATGTAGGTTCCGTGCTCTGATTTGTAATTGTAAAAGTGTAGTTTTTGTATAAGTGAATCGGACTCAGTATATTTATATAGATTTTGATGGACACCACTCCGGTGGTAGCTCTTTAATATGTATATGATATTTGGATTATGTTATAAGATGTGGGCCATACCCACAGGTACCAGATCGACTTTAAAAAAATCGAGTAAGAGTCCCGATCCTGAGTCTACTTTTGAACTCGATTCGGATCACATGTCAATTCGGATAGGGGTGGTGGTAATAGTTAGTATCAGAACCTAGGTTTAGGCGTTTTTGGATAAGTCTCAGATTAAGGATGTACGTACATAGTGAAGAGTTGGCCTAATGCGGATGTCCTTGTCCTCTATATCGACTAGAATGAATAAGTATCAATCCAACTTTGAAAGGTGGAACAAGAGATGTAGTTACGTGGAGCTTTGATGGCTCGAGGAGAATCACGCTCTAACTTCTGTAAAAGACATGAAAAGAAAGGATCTGATATAGAACATGCACATGCTAGAGTATGAATTTCGAGGATGAAATTCTTATAAGGGGGGGGGGGGGGGGAATTGTAACACCTCGAAATGTACCCTAGTAGTTTTTGGATTTGTTTAAGGTATATTAAAAGTTAAATAGAAATTTTCGGGAAATAAAACGAGAGACCCGGAAATAACAATAAAGCCAAGGGTAAATTAGTCATTTACCTCTTAAGGACTTAAGTGTTATAAGATGAAGAGATGGGATAAAAGGCAAATAGAGAAAATATGGAATAGAGATAAGAGAGAAATGGGGGACCAAGATGCAATTATGAAAACTTAGAACATAAATGAGTTTTTGACTTGGCTGAACATGAGAAACCCAACAAAACATGGATTTAAGACCAGATTGGTCTCCATTTGGAAGGGAGCTCAAAAACGGATGGGAGAAGGAGAGAAGAAGAGGAAGAGGAAGAGAAGAAGAAGAGAAGAGAAGAGGAAATCCAAGCCAAAAAGGTATGGAACTTTGGATTTTTGTATGGAACTAACCTTGGGTATGGATTCTATTATGGATCATATGAATTTTGTATGGGATTCTAGAAAAGTTTATGAGTTCCAAATCTAGGGTTTGTTAGGATTTCTTCCTAATCAAAGATTTATTGAAGGTAGGGTTGGAAAAACTCTAAATGGCCCAAGATAAGTATGAAATCCTCCTTTTAAGGATTGATTCATGTTAAATAACAAGTAATTGAGCTAGGGTTTAGAATAAACCCTAAATAATCATCATGTTTGATTTGTGTATGGGTTGTGACCCATATTAGAATGATTTTGGAGGAATCCATGAAAGAATTTTGAAGAAAGACATGTAATTGAAAGATGAATTGAATAGAAAAGAGATTCCAAGGTGAATTTGAAAAGGTTTTGAGGTGTGTTTGAAGTGTAGAGTTGATTGGGTATCAAAATATGGATAAATGGGTGAAAGACACACATTTTGGGCAATTTTCGGTGACATGTACCGGTACATTAGAGACCGATGCCGGTGCAGGTTCACGGTCATTTTGGCCAGCGTGTGGGGTACACGTTAGACTTGTACGGTACACCCTGTTCTAGTTTTCCTCTTTCGATAAGTTTTCGTATTCTGACCATAACTTGCTCATTTCTGATCCTATTTGTGTGATTCAAGTTGCTGGTTAAAATAGACTTCAAGGAAAACTAAACCTATACAAATAGAAATCGTCAAATTCTGAATCTAAATGGTCGTAAAATTCACTCAAAGTGGGGCCATGTGCAAGCCAATTCTTGTACCAGTTTGATAATAGAGTAGTCCGAGTTGTTTCGGACGTGTCTTGAGTTCCGGTGCTCCGAATTGGGTGATTCCAGTTGGAATAAAACCCTTAGCACCTTAGATTTAAAGGAGTACAAAGAACCGATTGGCCAAATATAGACGAGAGCCTTTGAATGAATATTGCAAAGCGTCTGAGCATGCAGGCTAGTTAGCATGAAAATGCCATATCTTGAGTTTGGATTATCCAATTGGAATGGTTACAATTTCTAAGTAAAATAGATTCAGAGAGGGACTAGGATACATGAATGATGTGTGGATAGGCATCATACCGTACAAGTATCTGAAATGCAATTATGGAATAGGCATGAAACCCGAATATGACAGGAAACATGAAAACGAGCTGAAATCTGAACATGAACATGAAAAGAAAAATGTCATGATCACAGAATGTGATTAAGAATGGTTATAAGTTCTGAATGACATATGATAGTATGACTACCTAGGACCGAAGAATGAATGAGTGGACGTTCTTTTGGTGCTTCGGCACTCCTGATCGGTGCTCAGGCACTCCTGCTACAATTGCTACGGCACTCTGTTCAGCGTGAGGCGGCACGTCTTTGTGCGATCTTTCTCGGCACTTGATCTTGTGCTCGTGCCTTCGGGTGCTATTGTCTTTGCGTCTTTAATCATTTCTTATGATCGGTCTAGGTAGTCAGGCAGACATATGATAAGACACTGAATAAAGAATAAGAGTAAAGATCTTAATGTACCTCTGTATCTGCCCTGTAGTACCTACGGGTACTCTTGTATCTTATTAAGTCCAGTAGTACCTACGGGTACTCCCGTATCAGTCAAATAAGTATAAGTTCGGTAGTACCTACGGGTACTCCTGTATCTGAGTAATCTCTGTAGTACCCACAGGTACTCTTGTATTGGAAAATAAGTATAAGTTCTGTAAAATAAGTATAAGTCCAGTCGTACCTACAGGTACTTCCATATAATGAATCTATGATCTTTACTAGACTAATGTCCGTATCTTTAGAAGTCTGATCTGACCTTGTATGTGAGATGATCCTGATATGTTCCGACTTATCGTACCTACGAGTACCTTAACGCAAAGAATAAGATCCGTAAGACAATAATAAGTTCTGTAAGACCAGTATATACTCTGTAAGATATGTATAAGATCTGAAATACATGTATAAGATCTTAAATACATGTATAAGTTCTGTAATACATGTATAAAATCCGAAATACATGTATATGCTCCGTAATACCAGGATAAGATCCGAAATACCAGAATAAGCTGCATGTGGATGTAGAAGATAAGTAAGACGAGGATGGGCTAAAGTAGTCTGAGTACAGATACAGAAACCTCTCTGTATAAATATAAGTTACGAAGTACCTCACGGGTACTCTGTATCGAACTAATTTACGTAGTAACTACGGGTATCTCATTATAAACTCCGGATGGATAAACTCCGTAGTATCACGGGTACTCACGTATGATATAGGTATACTTTAACTGGGATTGTTGGGATGTGTGCAAACCTGAAGTTGAATATCGGAAGCGGTGCATTAAGGTACTCTAGTATAAGATTAGGATTCGCAAATCCGGTATCGTTCCGTAATCTGTGATACTGACCCGGTACCTCGAACAAGTTTAAACTTCGTAGAATAGTATAAATTCTGTAAGATATCTTACGGGAGATGCGAGATAGATATAAATACCAAATAGGCTGATTAAGTACCTCTGTATATAAGCATAAGTGCAGTAACTCATATGGGAGATCGAAATAGAGTATAGAGTGAGACAAGCTATCAGTATAAGATCGATATGTATGTCATTTTAGAGACCTAAATAAGTATATGTCACAATCTGAGCATAAGTATAAATATGTATCCTAAGGAGATAAGTATCGATCGACGAAGTTAGTATATATGTCCTTTGGGAATCTGAATAAGTATAAAATGCGAATAAGAATAAATTACATATAAATATAAGATCCGATTGCTATATAAGTATAAGATCAGGATAAGAATAAGTGCTATGAGTATAAGATCGAATAAGGATAAGTGTCGCCAGTGTAATTCACGAGTTAAGTATAAGATCGAGAATGTGATAAGTATAAGTGCGAATAAGCATAAGTCTGTATAAGCCTAAGTAATTATATAAGTTCATTAGGTGATTGCACGAGATATTACGTACACTATTCTGCTGTCATACATATTTATGTTTCTATAAGAAATGTTTCCCGATGGCGTAAACACTTTACGGGTTTTTAATCCGTCTGAGTCACGGAGAAGATGTCGACAAACATCCGCTCTGGTGGGCGACACACTTGTAGGGTTCGTACATGTAGGTTATGTGCTCTGATTTGTAATTGTGAAAGTGTAGTTTTTGTATAAGTGAATCGGACTCAGTATATGTATATAGATTTTGATGGACACCACTCCGGTGGTAGCTCTTTAATATGTATATGATATTTGGATTCTGTTATAAGATGTGGGCCATACCCACGGTACGGATCAATTAAAAAAATCAGGTAAAGAGTCCTAGCCTTAGTCTGCTTCCCAGACTCGGTTCGGATCATGTCAATTCGGATTGGTAATCAGAGGTGTGACATCTCTAATCTTGACACAATTTGTTTCAGAGTTACTTTTGACCATGTGCAAAGTTTATCAGAATTTTTATAACAAAACCGTTTACAAAAACATAATTATAAGTCTTATCTGTTCCATCAATTTATTAAAACCTTCCGTCTTCTTGATGTTCAACACATTTATTAATATCTTTACAACTTTCTCTTTCAATTTATCTCATCCTACCCCAATGCATCTATAAGATGTTTGTTTGGTTTTATGGATGTGTTGTTATGTTATTTAATAGTTAGAATGTCCAATTATATCAACAAATCAGTTCAGAGATATGTAACATAGCAACAACTCAATTCCATCAACAATTCAGCTTCACTAAACAATTCACAGCTTATTTAGCGATTCCAACTAGGAATTTTGGTTTCTCATTTATTCAACTAAGCTAGTTACCGCAAGTTCACAATTTCAAACTATTAAACATAAAGGAAAGAGAATTTAAACAAAACAAACAAAAAATGAAAAAAAAATTAAAATAAAAGTGAACATCGAGCTTGCAAAGACTTTTCTATTTCATTCAATATGTCAAGGATTGGATATTAGGTACATGACGAAGGGAAATATGGAAGAGCGGGTGAGTTATTTTATTTTTATTTCATGCTTATGGGAGGAAGGTAGGTTTTGATCTATAATTTGTACCGGTTCTGAGGTGAGAACTCGGGGATCACGGACTTATGGGCGCTATGACCTCTTTGCCTTATCCACTTTATTTAGTACAGACCACTCCATGGTTAAGGCTAATTGCTTGATCATTTCATTTTATCTTTGCCCAATATAATTCAGGGTTTCCTCAAACTCACCCTGGGCAGATTACATCATGATCAGGTTTTTGTTGATCATATCCAAGCTGTCAGTCCAGCATTTCTCCCTGTAGTTTAGGGTGCCCTCGATTTCCTTATACATTTTTTTTCTATCAAAGTTATGATTTCCTTTTGATGTTCCTTGTAAAAATACCCAAAGACATCTGCCTTCTGCAACAAGTTCTTCTCCATGCATCTTCCCTCTCCCTCATTATTTTGATTAGCTCACTATCTCTTCTGAGCTGATCAAAGAGAAAGGCATCTTCTCTTGCCTTCAGCTCTGTACTCAGCTCTTGTTCTCTTAGTTCCCATCTACTCTTCCATTCCTCATCTCTCTACTTTAGGGTTTCCTCTAAGTTCTGGTGCCTCCTTTTCAACTCAGCATCCATATACTCATTTCTGAGTTATAGTTGGATTTTTAGTTGGTTGTCCCTTTCTTGCATTTCTTTTATTGTGGCTTTTACCACTTCTAGCATTGCATAGTTGTTACTTAGAGGTTCTGAGCCTTCAGCATGGTCTTGGTGGACTTGTCGCACTTCAGGGGAGAAGGTCAGTACTATGCTCACACATCTCTGCCTCTATTGGAGCTCTAGAGCTTCAATTTCAGGCTGTGGCTACTGTTTTTCTGCTCGTTCTTCTTCTTCTCTTACAGGTTCTACCTGTCTTCCCCTACCTCTGTTTTTAGGCCCCTTTGTGATTCTTGTAAGTATTAGGGGTGATGTCTTGGGACAATTCTCTTCTTCTTCCTAGTCTCCTTGGACACCACCCAAGATATAGAGCCTCGAGTTCAGAGTTAGGTGTGGAATCAGCCCCTTGTATCTCCTCTGTAATAACTCAAAATGAGTTTTCTATTATGTTACCTATACTGAATTTATACCCCTTGAGGATGGGATATAACAATACTACCTCTTTCTCCCTGACTGTGCATAAATGGTTGAAGGTCAGAATGACTCATGATAAAAAATAAAACCACACCTTTGCTGGTTCAGTCAATGCTCCTCTAGCGATGGACTCATGTGGGTTTTTCCTGGTGCCGTTCCACTTTCCCTTGCCATCAGTCAACAGGTTTACAATCTTTTGGAAGTCAGGTGCTTTCACCAGTCTTTTGAATTTCAACCGATTCTTCCTCTCCTGAAGATTGTAAGTTTGGTCAATCTGTTCTCTATTAAAGGATATCCATTTCCCTCTCACGTAGACGACCTTATCCTTCATCCATACCATATTTGCATAGAACTCCTTCACCACATCTACGAATCCCGGAGCTTTGTGCTCGCATAACAGATGTCATCCCTTGCTTTTGACCAGCTCTTAGAATGGAGAAGCCCACTTGTTGAATCTTCTCTCCCCTATGAATTCTCTGTGTTGAAGTTTATCTCTCTCGACAATATAAGCCATATCAGAGACCCAGTCACTAGATTTTTATTCGTTGCTCTCCGCTTCTTCATTTCCTCTTTTCCTCTTTCTAGATTCTTCCACTGTCTGCTCAAGTTCTTCGTTTACTTCAGCCCTTTCTTCATCTTTCCCTGCTGCTGCCTAAGTGGCTTGAACTGTTTCATTCTCCAACTCAGCATATTCTTCCATGATTTCATTGAGGTTTGGAACCAGGTTTGTGGGCTCGGACATCATGAGAGAGCGATTTAGGGATCTAAGGTTTCGAACGAGTGAGAGAGATTCGATGAGGGAGACTGAATGATTTGAATGTTATGATGCAGATGACCCTTAAGTTTCCAAAACTTTTATATTTATAGGCCAGAGATTTGTTTTGCTTCATTAATTGTCGTGACAAAATTTGACCTAAAGTTGTGCCGTCCTTTTTTTTTTCTTTTTTATTTGTGTCGCGACATAGAGAATTAATGTCTCGACATAAATATTTCACTTTATTTTAGATTAGGGTAATTCTTTGTCGCGACTAAGCAAAAACTGTCGTGACATGATTTTTGAGGTTCATGTTTGTTGTTCATCGCGATAGACAGAAATTATGTCTTGACAAACTTTTTCTTGTATGTGCCATTTTAGCACCAACTTTTTCGCGATACAAGGAAAGCATGTGACGACAGAAATTCCTACCACTTAGATGAGGTTTTATATTTTTCTTTATCGCGACAAGGATCACCAATGTTGCAACAAAGTTCAACCAGTGTCGCAAAATAACTTTCTCTGTCGCGACAGAGTTATGTTCTACCTCAAAATTTTTGCACATTTTCATACTTTCAACCATTCAACCCAAATGACATTATGCAATAAAGTATTTTCTATAACGCCCCAAAAATACCCTAGAATTTTTATAATAAAAATTCTTATATATTCCGGGTATAAATAGAACCAAACATGGGTTTTTTTGGGAATCTATTAAATGCTATATAATTGTATGACTAAATGTCAATTGAAAAGGATATATGATTGAATGTGATATACTAAGTGATTATGTGATTGAACATGGAAATAACCCAAGTGTAAAAAGGGCAAAAAATGGAAATTTATAAAATGAAGACCTAAGAGTCAAATGATAAGCTTAAATGCTAATATGAAATAAATGATAAGTGAATGTGCAAATAAGGAGTCTAGTAAGATTTAAGTGAGAAAAATGGAAAATGGGATTTAATGAGCAAGCCAAATAAGGCTTAATGAAGGAAATGAACTTAAAGACCAAAAAGTTGTCTAAGGGCTCATTTGAGCAAAAATGTTTTTGGAGACAAGAGAGAGAGAGAAGAGCTAGGGTTGAGGAAAAATCAAAGTTGTGGTGGGAGATCATCCTCATTTTATGTTTCCAAGAGATTAAGGAGGAAGAAGGAAGCTAGGGCAAAGAGTTTCAAGAGATTCAAGGTATGAACCTAACCCTAGAAAGTTGTATTTAATGTTTGGGTTAGAAAAACCCTAATCCATCCATGGGATTTGCTCATGGTTGGTTTAGGATGATATTAAGATGTTATTGGGAGTGATTCCCATGTTTTGTTTTGGGATTTTGGAGTGATTTTGGAGAAAAATCGCAAAAGTACAAAAACTGGAAAATCTGGGCATTATAGAGTTCCTACGCCGCAGCGTTGGAAACCCATGCCGCGGTGTAGATATATGCTAAGGCGTGGGATACCCTCGCCGCAGCGAGGCCGAGGTGCCAAAATGGCACCCCTCGGGTAGGCCATGGCGTAGCATTGCTACGTCGCAATGTAGCTACTGTTCACAACGAGAAAATTTTTGGATTTGTGTTTTAGAAAACCTCATATTCATACACAAATAGTTTAAGGACCCTAAATATGAAAATTGCATGAGTATTGAAAATGAATTGTTTATACAAGTGTACATATTGTACTTTATTTTGCTATAAAGAATTTGAACGCTCTTAATATAATGTTAACCATTTAATTCGCATTAAGGATATATTGGAATACCAATAAGGGTCAAATTAGCAGTATTGGGAACAAACGTATTGATGTGTCACGATCGGCAACCAGTAGGAATGATGTCGGTCTTGTTCTGGTGGTACAATAACCGATCGGCAGCCTAGTGAGACGAGCGTATTATAAAATAAATGTTTTTATATCGGCCAGTAGCCCAGTTGGACCGTGCTGGTGATTCCGATATCCTGTATACAAAAAACACATGTTAAATTCGTTAAGGGCATAACTAAATTGATTTTGAGATTGTTGACATGTTGGTATTGAAAAGCATGATTACAAATTGAAATGAAATGAGCATTGTGAAATGCATGATTTTGTTATAAATGATTTATTGCATATGAAAATTTATATTTGGAATGATAAATTAACCATAAATGATTGTATATGAAATAAGTATGTGTATTGTATTGACATTGATCATCCAAAAGTTTGAAAGTTTTTTTTTGTAGAATTTCATGATTTGACTTAAACTGAAACCGAAGAATGGAATTGTATAGAACCACTAAGCATGCAAATGCTTAGCGTGTTGTTTTTATCAATGCTTGCTTGGTCAGAAGTGATAAGAGCGTGAATGAAGAGGATTGAAGGTCGAGGCTCGGAGTCATTTAGAAGTTCTGGTATGCTCTTGTCTGTCATCCTCCTGGTACAGCATGGGTGTTTGTAAAGCAAAGAAGTTCAACTCGAGTATTTTTGTACTATATCTGGAATATGATTTTTGGATATTATGTTGTAAACGGCATAAAATTCCATTTTGATTTAAATACATAATTTTAAAATTGCATCAATTTGTAATTTTATGGGCTTGACCTAAATTGAAATCGCTTCCGCAAAGATTTGAGAATGAAAACGCTTATATTAATGAAATGTATTTGAAAGGGCTTGTATGCCAACTGAAATGTAATGCTTTCGCGTGTTTTTGATAAATGATTTTGAAAAAGTGATATCTTGTGTCCGGAGCATCTCGGATCGGTCGGACCATGTCGGAATTAGGACCGGGAGAAGGGGTGCTACACTTTTAGTGGTATCAGAGCCTAGGTTTAGGATGTTCTACAAAATGATTTTGAAAATTGTTTTGTAAATGATTTTGAAATTTTTTATGTATACATTACATTTGAATATAAAGGATGACATGACTTTGTTGCGGATCTTGTTAGTCTTAATAGGATAAGCATGGATGGTTTAGCTCCCCTTAGGGTGGAGGATGGTCAGGGGAATCGCCCCAAACAGTCCTACTAGTGTGGAAGGTGGGCAAGGGTCACATGCGCTACCAATGAATGAACCGAAACCTGCTGCAAGAATTTCTATTGATATCCTCCAGTAGAAAGCTCTAACACTGCAATGAGTAGCACAACTTGATTCTCGATTACTGCTCAACTGATCACAGAAGCCTACATTGAGAGAGATGGCAAGGTACCGATCGGTAGATTTTACGGGAAGGGAAAGAAGATGAGGGAATCATATATGTTGAGGTGGATCGGGACCGGCGGAGAATGCTAGTGCAAATGCATTGTACACCGGATGAGAGTTTGGAATGTTGCAACCATGTCACTTTGGATAAATTTGGTTGATAAAATAATTTTTTCTTAATGTTCATGATTTAAAAATATAAGATTACAATGCATGACTTTGCAAGTGCCATAGTCATACAAGTAGTAAATTTGAATGTAAGTCGGTATTATTCCACAAGATTGACAAAAATTAGAGATCAACTACTGGCCTCTTTGAAATTCTATGTGGCTTTGGACTAAAAACTCATAGTAAAAGTTTTATCTCAAAATAAAGATCCTAGACTATTTACTAACAGTTGAGCTAAAACAAAATAATAAAAAAAATAAATGAATAAAAAGTAAATGATAAGCTAAAAATATTGGTAGTCGGTTTCTGTGAGGCTTGAAAACTATCAAGAATTACAATAAACGATCAATTCCTAGCAGAAAATACATTGCTCCGTTTTATGTATGGATGCTGGGATTTGTCGAATTTCCTAAATTTTTCAATTGGATTTCTCCATATTCCTTTGGTTGGAAGCTCTTCTCTAGAAGACAAGGTCAAAATAACTACTTGTATTTCAATTCTCTTTGTAGATCTGGTCATTTTCTTTCATAATACTTCACACCCATTTCTTGATGGCAGTGAGGATCTTTGCATTTCCTTCTCAAATTTTTGCAGTTTACCACTTAATTGGTGGCTCATCCTTCAGATCTATTGGTTCGTCCTTTCCCTTGATTAGATCTCAGCTAACACAGGGTTGGGAGCTTCCCTTTAGATTAAGGTGAACTCTCTGTTATTTATATTGTTAAATGCCCTCCCAGCAGTTATGAGCGAATGGGGGATTTATCAAAATGAACTCAGAGCTGAAGTTCATCAATGAGTAGTCTAGCATACCAGTGAATGTTCGGCTCTCGGGAATCTCAGCTACATTGTCACGCAGAGGGAATCCTGGAAATCGAACCAAGATATATTCCTCTTCATTGTGTACTACTATTGAACTTATCGATTAAAAAACGACACAGTAAGTAAATCCCAGCCCGAATAACTCCATCGTTTGCGAGAGAAAAGAGCGCAACTAATTATGCATCGAAATCAATGACTGCATTCAATTACTTCATTTACAATTAATGAAATGGGTACCGATCACGTCTGTACTTATGTCTTAATGAAACTAAGAAGAAATGAATTTAAATTTGTCTCCAGTTCTGGTGCTGGCGATAATTTTAAGAAGAGATCCTTGAAATAGAAATCGGCTCCACTCGTTTTACAGTTCGCAGTTCGAGATCCGAAAAAAATTCAAAAAGAAAGGCAATAAAATTAAAAAAAATAAAAGCTAAAATTTCTACTCTAGACTATACATGAGTTCCTCTCGTTCCATTTTTTAAAGGTAGTAAAAGACGGAAGCTACTTTATAATTGCTGCTTGTCTGTTACCTGTTGTCAAAAGAAATTGGGCGCGTCCTAAAAACTTAATGTGGAATTCTCAATAGAAAAGCCCAATTCACTATCTCAGGTCACAACCTCGGGTTGATGTCGCGACATGGATTCTCTTTATTTGATCTTGTTCGATTGAACCTTTGTTACTTAATATTTGCGACCGGGTTCTTGTTTGCTTTTGAATTAATGGTCGGCGTGTCGTTTGTTAATCACGACCTTGTTGGCTCAGTGCTTCTCAAGAGTTGATTTCGCGACCATAGTTTCACATCATGACTTCGTTGTCTTTCCCTTCTACTGCATTCTGAGTCACAACCTCAGTTTTTAGTTGCCACCTCCTTTTAGTTGTCACCACTTCAGTTATAAGTCAGGACTTCTTTTCCTTGTTCCACTGCACACCGAGACCTCACTTTTAGGTTGCGACCATACTCTGTTTCTCTTTGCCTCAACTGGTCGTGACTTCCTTTTAAGTTGACCCTTTGTTCTTAGTCTCTTGTCTTCACATGTTTACGAACTTTAAGTTGCGACCTTAATAATTGAGTGTGACTACCTTCAGATAGTCTTGCACTAAGCTGGTCGTAACCTCAATTCTCAGTTGCAACCAGTTTCCTCATTCTACCCTTTATTCCAGGTCGTGACCTCAAGGTGATGTCGGGACCTTATGGTTGCTCTTTTCTGGTTGCATGTTATCCCAGTGGTTTTAAACAAAGTTGCGACCTGGATTTCTGATGCTTATTGTGTCTTCAGGTCTCGACCTTAGTGATTGGTTGCGACCTCATTTGTATTCAATTGGCGTCGCGACATTAGAGTGGTGTCGCGACCTAAGATTCTTCCTTGATTAATTCCTTTTGTCTCAACCACACTTTCTTGGTAGCAACCTTTATCACTGGTTGCCTTGGTCATTCTGGTCGCCATTTAAACTTCAAGTCACAACTTTGTTTGAATAAGCCTTCTATTTCTTCCTCAAGGCTGGTCCTTCTCATGTCGTAACCTTGAATTAACTGAACAAACAAGCTGCTTGTCGCGACTCCTACTTTTAGTTGTGACCTCGTTTCTGCTCTTAGGCTGATTTTCCTGGTTTTTGCTTGGATTTTCGCTTCTGCTGTACTTTTCTACAAAAATTAAATTTGAGCAAATTACTGAGGTTTCTGTATATGAATCGACAATTAACTTGTAATAAACTAAGAAAGATGGATTAAAAAATCAAATGAGTTTTAGACTCATCAGAATTCCCAAACTTAAATTTTTGCTTGTCATAAGCAAAGAAAAAAAAATTGTTTGTCCTCAAATAATTAAACAAATTTTATTTTTTATTCACCAGTCTTTCTTATTCCACCTTGGCTTGAAATGGAGATAGCGACATCATTTATTCGGTTTCGATTCAAGAATAGTTTCCACTTCTATCACAAATTCCTTTATGAAATAATGTATTTAAACAGTTTATTCAAAAAGTCTTGTTTTGTGTGTGTGTGCAGGTCTTCAATCTTTTTCATCTTCATGTTGAGATTACTTAATCTTCTGGGAGTCTCTTTAGAAAACTGGTCAAGGTCCCATAGGCTTGTTTTTCATATTGATCTCCACTAATGTAGGTAAATTCAACCGTCAAGATCAACAAGGTCTTTCAGGCTTGTAATGTTGGGCTTAGGTAATTGGGTAGATAATGGGAAAAAATTTAAGTTACCGTCAGCTGATTTCTTTTTCTTTGTACTTATTGCCTTGACTTTCATATACAGCTGCTTTTTGTACTTGTTGATTCTCCTCAATCTTGACCTGATTCATCTTTTTGAAATATTTTGATGGCATTTTGATTTCCACTTGCACTTTATTCAGGTTAGTTCCCTTGTTCTATAACTCTTTTGCTTCTGTTTTTCTAAGAATGGGAATAGTGTAATGTTTTGTCTTCTTAGGATTTCTATTACCCTTAGAGAAATTTGGGCTAGTAACTCCCATACCAGTTGGTATTAGGGTACAAGGTGTTAAAACACCCCCCACGAGCTTAATTGTTCAAAGGAAATAGGTGATTAGTGCCCGAAAAGTGCTATTTTGAACCCTATTCAAGATAGGTTTTGGGTGCTTTTTGTGCACTAATCATATCAATTAAGCCAATTGACGTGTGTAGGTCCACTTGGTACCACTGATGCCATTTTGAGTTTGTTTTTGGTAATTTTGCAGGTCTTTGCATGCCTCAGCCAATTAGTTCAAGTTTGATGTCAAGATATGTGCCGAATGCTGAGGATTCACAGTGTTTTCAACTATCAAAAATGAAGAAATTTGAAGTGGATGTGAAGAAAGAAGAATGCAGGAGATGCAGTAGCAAGCAGAAGAAACCAGGAATTTCGCTATAGGTGAAAGATTTAAGTGGGATAACGAATTTAGCAATCATAGCGAATTTCGCAACCCTAGCGAAATTTTAATTTGTGAAGATTCATTCTAGGCTATCGAATTTCGGCTGGCTAGCGAGTGCGTATACAGCGAAATTTTCAATTGTATCTCATAAAAGTTTCTCTGGGGCTAATAGGAATTCAGTTGTTGTTAGCGAATTTCCCATTTTTAAGCTATCTCATGCAGAATTTAGCTGGAGCTAAGCGGGGACTAAGCTGAATATGAAATTCGCTAGACTATGAATTATGCTTATAATGAAATTTTAAGCTATCTTCAGCAATTTCTGCATGTGAAAATTCTGCTGTGTTTTGGTATACTTGATCCCAAACGACCACGTTTTGATGTATTATAATTTTGACCCTTATGTAATCTCATATTTTAGGTATTTTTGTATTTTCACACTTTTAGTTTTGCTATATAAGCCCCTTCAACTTTGTAAAGAAAGCAACTTTTCATTAATACAGTTTCCCGCAGCTTTCATGTTAGGGTTTCATTTGCTCTCTTCTCTCTCCTCTTCATTTTCTCGGCTGCCAAACACCCCCCTTTAGGATGACAACTCAAGGGATGCTTGGCTAAGCCTCATAGCCTTGAAGATGAGGGTTGCTAGCTTGGTTTGGGGGCTACTACAGGTTGTCCTCTTGCTTTAAATGATACAAGTACTGCATTTATGGGTCCATATCTTCTAAACTAGGGTTTATTGCCATTTAATGTTGTTCCTTTGGTCAATACTTGCCATGCTAGGGTTGATGCATGTAATGCTAGATACATGATCCTTTAGATATCATTACGAGCCATTGAAATGAGGTTAAATGCTAGGTTTTAAAGCTAGATAGGACTTTGAATGCATAATACTTAAAATTTAGACTCAAATAGGAGTAGTTCTAGGGTTAGGTTTTATAGCTAAACAAAGATGTCCAGTTTGAAGACTTTGACTGTATTGTTTTCCTAATGCGAGAAATAACTTGGACACTTTATTAGCCCATGTTATCAGCTAGTGACCCGAGCCTTGAGTTACCATTTCACACTTCACTCTGTATTCTGATCGTTCCATTGAACAAATAACCTCCTTGTTTTAACGAATCCACAAATCCAAACAAAAGCCTCGCCATTTTCACACACTGATGCAAATCACTCGTGGGATGAAACACATCCGTGTTAGACCACAGGCAGGTATCTTTCTGGTAGCTGACTACGGCGGTAGGAGGAACATGAAACAAATATTGTTGATTCGGCTCACCCTGCAGGTAGCGCGAATCAAATGGCGCGGATTCATAGGGATGGTGCCAAACTCGTATGATGAGTTGGTAGCATTGCTTGTAATCCACATTACAAGTGTAGGTTACGATTTAATCCTTTTTGATTTCATTAGCCCATGGCTAACGAGGTTTCACTACTTGGAAGTGCGCACTTTGTTTGTTCCTCCTGATGGGTTTTGTTTTAACTAACTGCTTGACCTCTTTAGTGTTGTGTTCTTTGTTGTGTCTAATTTTGTGTAACATGTGTTTTATGCGACATTAGGATAGAGGAATATCGAATTGGAGTGCAAGAGTGAGTACACCAGTTGAGCAAAGTTGTGAAGTCAGTGTACACAATGATCAAATGGATCCTCTACCTGAAGAACAACAAAGTCAGCAGGGTACCCCAGTGAATCCAACAACTTATAGATCAATGAGGGATCATATACACCTTCCTAGATTTAGTGCTCTCTTCTGCATCATACCTCCTGCTGAGGAAGTAGCAGTGAGACCCTACCTAGTGCCCCTGCTTCCCACCTTTCATGGTATGGAGAATGAAAATCCATATTCACACATACGGGATTTTTAGGAGGTATACTACTTAAGGAAGGTAAAACCGACATGGATTTTCTCGAAATTTGAAAGCATTCCCCACGACATTGAAGATGACCAGGTGAAGCCATTCATTGAGGTCGGGACGATTAGAAAGTGGGCGATCTTGGCTGAAGTGAAGAATTTCTTCGGCCACCAGCCAAGATAGCAGTTTGAAAAGACAGATCTATACCTACTCGACCTATGACAGTGATAAATTTTATCAGTGTTGGGAAAGATTCATGGAAACCATCAATGCATGCCCACACCATGGTTTTGATACATGGATGCTAGTGAACCACATGATGAGTACGTCTCGTCGATAGACGACTATTGGAAACCATGTGTGGGGGTGACTTTTTAAGCAAACACCAAGATGAGGCCATGGACTTTTGAACTATGTAGCTAAAACCTCTAAGGTATGGGATGAACCGAATCCAAGGGAAGCCGAAAGATTAAGACCTTCGAACTACCAAAGGGGGGGCATGTATGCACTTGCAAAAGACACATAGATGAAAGCAAAACTGACCACTTTAACTCGAAGATTGGAGGAGCTGGAAATGAGAAATCGGCTATGAATGAAGCGACAAGTAGTTATACGTACTGATCTTCTTGCTTCAATTGTCGAGTCGAATGAGTACATACTGGGTAACATATCGAGCTTGCCCATATTCTGAATCAAAACAAGCCACCCATAAATGCCCCATATGGCAACACTTACAACCCTAATTGGAAAAATCATCCAAACCTGTCATGGAAGCCAAAAACCCGGTTTAGCTCCACCTCAGCTTCATGGCTTGGCTGCTTACTTTCTTCTCTGATAGCGGCGATCCGAACAAGCGAAGTGGTAGGCACGTTTGTAGAACGAAGAGTCTTTGAATGTTCAAACTAATCAGAAAATTGAAGAATTCGAGCTCACTCCAGCGGAAAATGGACAATATGCACTATGAGATCTCAGGTTGTCTGACCGGTGGGGATTCGAAAAAGGGAAGATTCTATCCCAGTCACATAAGGGAATGCATGAAATAGGCTCGACGAGTCTGAAGCGTAGAATTGATGAAGTCAAGCGGTGGTAGTTGTAAGAAGTGGTAAGCTGAGACCAACGGTCAGCTCGGCCAAATTAAGCCTGATGGCGGCAGGTTGATGAGCTTAAAAGTCATCTCTTTTTAGTCCATTTTTCTGTTTGTTTTTCATTTAAAAATAAATAATTACTATGCAGAAAGATGAAGAAACTCACCAAATTATGATGCTGAAGGGAAAAGAAAGAAAGAAGAAAATCGACAATAAGTGGATAAAAATGCGGAGTCAAAGGAGAGCGAAATAGAAAGCAATGTTTATTTGTTGATGCGATTTAAAGTCTAATCGATCAGGTTTTGAGTCCTTGACATCGAAAGATCGAAAGGAATTTGATGCAGGTCGCGACAGGAATCACAACATTTGCAGGTTGAGAAGGAAGCGGAATTTAAAGGGTTGATCTTCGCGACATGGGAGTGAAGTCGCGACATCGAGCGACCCAGTGCAACTACCGGTATGAGGTGATCTTAGCGACGTGAAATTGATGTCGCGACACTAGAAGGCGCATTCCGGCGGTTTGTGTCAACAGATGGCGGGAGCGAGAAGACCGGGCGTGCGACGTTTATATTAACGGTGAGGACGGGTTCGAGACGAGATGATGTCTGACATGTGGGAGGACACTGTTCAATGGTGCGATACGGGAGCGATGTCGCGACGCAGGTAATGGTCGCGACATCGCGGTGGCTGATTGAAGCGCATAAGACGTGATGTAATGTCGCGACACGAGACGCGATGTCGCGACATCAGGAGTAACCAACTAAAACAAGAAGAGCGCGGTAAACGGCCTCATAAGGCGACAAGCAATGCTGATGACTTAAAGAGAATTTGTATGACAAAGAAAACCGAGGTCGCGACATGAGCAGTAACTTAGGCTGGTTTTTTATCCCACAATGAGGGCACACATTGGGATTAGGGCCCCGAAAACCTATAAATAGGGAAGCTACCGGATTGAAACATGAAGTCGCGGCATCGGAGGAGGAGATCTGGGTGGCCCTAGACTCACTTTATTTTCTTTTCTTTTCTTTTCTTTTCTTTTCTTTTCTTTTCTTTTCTTTTTGTTTCTCTCAGTTTCCGTCGTTTTTCTGGAGCAGACTGTTTTTGCTCGTTTATTTTATTTTGTTTTACTTTTCTTGGATGCGAATGTTGTTGAGCGGCGAGATAAATCAATTTCTTTTCAAATTACTCTCTGGAGCGTATGGAATTTAGGACAAATTCTGGAGATTGATTTTTTCCCGATTTCTATTCAAGATCAATTCTATTGATCGATGGAATCTTTGTATGGTATAATTCGGTAATTGGGGAAATGGCCATTGAAAACGTTGTAGTTAGAATTGGTCTTTCCTGTAGAAATTTCCAGCAGCTTGTTCATTTCGGTTTATTGATTTACTTCAGATTATGGGTTTAGCGAATTGGATCTGAATATCAGTTTATTATACCCGTTAAGAGTTGCGACCATTGCGATTTCAAGGGAAGTCCTCACACGAGTGACACGGGGAGGGAACAATCTTACGAGTATTGGGCATTTTCTTTGGTATGCTAACTGCTGATGGGATCCTGCGAGCTTTGTAAGTTCAATTAGATAAATCCTCTTCTCACTTGAAGTCAAGAACGAGTTGAATGACTTATTTGATTAAACAAGCAAGGAGTTCACCTCAATTCAAATAGTGAGGATGATCCCGTGTTAGCTGAGATATAATCAAGGAAAGGGTGATCTATTTTAATTTAGAGGATGAGTAATCTGGAAGTTGTATATCCTTGCTTGACCGTTAACATGGGAGCTAAGGTTTACAGTCCATAAAATGGAATTTATGAAGTATTGAAAGAAAAATACCCCAGTTAGGGGAAGTTCTTGTTAAAAGTAGTTATCATAGATTTCCTGTAATTAAAGAGAATCAGGAAGAATGAGGTAATGAAATGTGGAGTGTGGAGAGATCAGTTGCACTACTGATTGCTGCAGCAGACTGATTTTAAACTTGGGAATGTCGAAATTTATTCAGCATTATCTCTGAATTGATTGTTCCATTATATTTACATTTTATATTAAATATTTCTTTCGGGATAACTATTGACGTCGGTTTTTCTTTTCTTAGGAATTAGCTTTAATTTGCTCTTACATTTTAGTTTAGTTAATTGTTATTTTCATTGCATCAGTTTATTTTTCCAGCTTCCCAGCTGAATATCCTTATCATTTGATTGTCCAAATAGTATGAAATTTGAGTAGTCCGGGTAGTCGATTTAAAAATTCTTGAGATCTCTGTGGGATCGATATCTGGACTTAAATCCATTTTATTACTTGTCGGCCTGTGCATGAGTCCAGAATAGGAGACAATTTTCGAAATGTTTCACTCTAGGAGATTTTTTTGATTTGAAAAGTATAATATTGACAAGTTTTTATAATGCTGCACAGGATTGAAATTAATGGTCCTTAGGTGAAAGTGTTATAACTTGTATATGTTATTCTTGGTCACACAACAAGTTTTATGGTTTGATGCCTGGGATTAGATAATAGTCCTTGGGTGACAATATCATAATTTTTAGTTGAAAAGTGTTCTTGGTCAGATCCAACAAGTTTTATGGCGCCGTTGCCGGGGATCGAAAGAATTTTAGTTTAATCAATATTCGTACAAAAGAAGGAAATACTAATTTGGACACATAAAAGAAAAAAAAAATCAAAAATAGCTTTTCAAGCAGTGACTAATTTTAGTCACTGACCTATAACAAACCATATTGAAAATGGTGTTGACCGATTAAATCTATTAATGTTCATGTGTTTTGTTTTCGAGGAGCAAGTTTAAATGCATAGGAAGCAGTCATGATCGATTCCGAGGCGAATGCAGAATTAGAAAACACTTGGCTTTAGGAGAGATAAAGAAGGCAGAAAACTCCACCATGGATGAAAGGCCGAGAGCAGAATGCGACATAGACGATCGAGAAGACCTCCGGTGCGAACCTGATGGAGAGACTTACGGAGACCAATTATTCAGGACGAATACTCTGCGATCAGACAGCCTGCAGTTGAGGCAAATAACTTTGAATTGAAGCCGGCACTAATCACTATGGTCCAACAGCATCAGTTTACTGGCCATCCCACTGAGGATCCAAATTAGCATCTGGGGAGATTTCTCAGAATGGCTGTCTGATGGCTAAGCGAATGGAACCAGTCGTTAAATGCATACATTTACATTTTTGTCTAAGGGATCTGGCTACGTGAGTGCAGTCTTTGCCATATGGATCTGTTGACAGTTGGGATGAGCTAGTAGAGACCTACTTGTGCAGATTCTTCCCACAGTCACTCACCTCTGAGAGAAGGAGAGAGATCATAGTATTTCAGCAGGGAGAAGATGAAAGTCTCTACGTGGCTTGGGAGAGGTTTAAGCGGTTGCTGAAAAGATGTCCAATGCATGGGATAGACTTGAAGACTCAGATGGATATTGTATATCATGCCTTGAATGATATATCCAAAGGGATCATTGATGCTTCATCTTGGGCATTCAAGCGTAAGTCTTGAGGAAGCGAGGATCGATCGGGACTGGCCCGAATGCGATGTAAGCTCATACGAGTTTTCAAGAGAGCTGCAGAGGAAAGGGATTACGGAGTGAGCAAAATAGTGACCATGGAGGCTAAGTTAGGCAGCCATTATGCAGAATGGATAAAGCGAGGAAAGAAGACATACCTTTGCTCATGAGATAGGAGGCGGTCGAAAGGAAATATTGAAGGGAATCTTGTCGATGAGTGGATGAACAATTATGAGGCTGAAGAGGTGGAAATATTTGGGTGGCCGAGAAACTACCATTTCAAACCCAATCCCAACCTACCAACACATTATCACCCGCCCTTCCAGGAATCCACGAGAATCTATCATTATGGTGGAGGGGCTTAGCGGAGCCCGAGGCGATCCTGGGGGCTTCTCACGGGGTTTATCAACGACCACGAGATTCCACGGCGGCGACAAGGAGATTGAGCACGAAGCGAATACGAGGGGTCGGAGGAGGGCCTTGTCTTTTGAAGAACAAATGCTTCAGTTCATGGGGGATAATAAGAAGTTGTTGAACCTCCATGAACAGAAATTCGCTGAATTGGGAGCGACTGCTACCAATTTTCAAGTTTTTCAGAACACCACTAATGCAACCTTGAAGAACCTGGAGACTCAAGTAGGGGCGGGCGGCTAACAAAGCGGAGAAAGG
The DNA here is from genome assembly GCA_016808115.1 of Tetrastigma voinierianum. Classification (NCBI taxonomy): domain Eukaryota; kingdom Viridiplantae; phylum Streptophyta; class Magnoliopsida; order Vitales; family Vitaceae; genus Tetrastigma; species Tetrastigma voinierianum. Next base: position 139,844 of record JAEQBH010004558.1, read on the forward strand.
AAGATGCGCTGACGGCACGAAAAATCCACAAGGCGCATGGGTGGGTTGAGGAAAGTGGGAAAGAGTTAGGAAGAATGATAGAAAGAAATGACAGCAGCACGGAACAAGCAAGCCCAGAAAAAGAAGAGGACCTGGAAGGAAAGAAAGAAAGAGTGGACCGGAAGGACATCCACGACTCTAGACCTGCAGTGCCATTTCCTACGGCGCACACGAGAAGTCCGAGATAGAAGAAGCGAGTTTGAGGTTTCATAAAGACCTTTGGCTAGAGATCAGTATGCCCTTTACTGAAGTAGTGACTCAGATGCCACTCTATGCAAAATTTCTGAAGGACATATTAAGTAAGAAGAGAAAGATTGTAGGAGAAGGGATCGTGAATCTCACTGCTACTTGCAGTGCTTTGATGAAAAAGGAGCTACCAGAGAAGATGAAGGATCCAGGGAGTTTTACAATTCCCTGTATGATAGAAGGAGTTGAAATTCAGAAGGCTCTCTGTGACTCAGGAGCTAGCATAAATTTGATGCCTCTCTCTGTTGCCAAACAATTAAGTTTGGGGGAGCTAATCCCCACTACTATCACTCTTCAGATGGCAGACAGATCGATGGTAAAACCTGAAGGAGTCTTGGAGGACGTTTTGGTTACTGTTGGGAAGTTTGTTTTCCCAGTGGACTTCATCATTCTGGATATGGAGGAAGATTCACAAGTACCTCTTCTGTTGGGAAGACCATTCATGTGTTTGCTGCGATTGATATGCAAAAAGGAGTCCTTACCTTGCGGGTTGGAAATGAAGCTGCTGCTTTCGATTTGATCAAGGGTATGCAGAATATAGACATAGACAAGGAAAGTTGCAATGTAGTTGATGATGTCTATGTCCTCCAATCTGATGTTCACAATGATTGTAATGATCAAAATTTTATTAATGAAAAAGAGATGAATTTCCAGTATATCGAAGATGATTACCACAGGTGTCCATCACAGTTTTCATTATAGGCGTGTGGGCATGATCTTCAGCGAGGATGAGCAAGAGGAAACCAGCCAAAGGAGGATTCAGCAGAGCCGGTGAAGAAGGGTTAATGTTGAAGGCGCCCAGAGTCATGCGAAGTATGTTTATTTAGAACCACCTCAGAGAAAACCAGTGATAATCTCTTCGAGACTGAGTGATGAGGAGGAACAGAAATTGTTGCAGATCTTGAAGAAGCATAAGGAGTCTATGGCTTGGTCCATTGAAGAATTGAAGGGTATTAGTCCATCCATTTGCATGCACAAAATTATAGCGGAGAACTTCAAGACCAAACGTAGAACATCAAAGGGGCTGAATCAGTAATGAAGGAAGTAGTCGAAGGAGGTACTGAGTGTTTGAATCTTTGTTTCATCTATGCAATCTCATATAGTCTTGGGTGATCCGATCCATGTGGTTCCAGAAGTGGATTCTTGTGATCATAATGAGAAAAATGAATTGATTCCAACAAGAACAGTGACCGGTTGGAGGGTATGCATTGATTACAGGAAGTTGAACACAGCCACAAGAAAGGATCATTTCCCCTTGCCCTTCATTGATCAGATGTTGGATAGATTGGCAGGACACCCTCATTTTTGTTTCTTGGATGGATGTGGACCACAATCGATTGCTATTGCACCGAAGATCGAAGAAACCACATTCACATGTCCACACATGGCACCTTTGCTTTGGAAGAATTCCATTTGGGTTATGCGTGCTCATTACATTCGAGTGTATGATGTCAATATTCTCAGACTTGGTGGAAGAAGTTATGGAAATCTTCATGGATGATTTCCACTTTGTATGAGTCCAGTTTGATCATTACCAATAAGAAAAATGGGGCTTGGTACTTCAAAGATGCGAGACAAACGGCTAGCCTTGAATTGGGAAAAATGCCATTTGTAGTAGAGAAGGCATTGTTCTTGGGAATAAGATTTTACGCATGGGACTTGGGGTGAGCCCGATCGAGGTGTCGAATTATCAAAACTCTTGCACCTACCACGTGAAGGTAAGAAGCTTCTTGGGCATCATAGGATTTTATCGGAGAGATTCATCGAGACTTTTCAAAAATAGCCGAACCACTATGCGGGTCTTTGAAGGATCTGAATTCAATTTTGATGACTCCTGCAGGGTTGCTTTTGAAGAAATCAAGATCAAATTAGTTCAAGCACCTATAAGCTAAGCTGCAGTTAGGATCGGGGATTTGAAATAATGTGTGATGCAGTGATTTTACGATAGGAGTTGCTCTTGGCGAAGAAAGGAAAATATTCGGGATCATATACTATCTTGTAAGAGACCTTCAATGAGGCCTGAAAATTACTCAACAACGAGAAAAGGAAATGCTGCGATAGTTTTTGCTGTGAAAATTCGGGCAATACATTCTAGGATCATGTTGTAATTCATGCGATCATCACGGCCCGATCAAATTCTTGATGTCCAAGAAAGAAGCTAAGCCAAGATTGATAAGGTGGGTATTGCTACTACAAGAGTTTGACTTGGAGATTAAGGATAAAAAGGGGTGTGACAATGTGATAGCTGATCACTTGTCAAGAGTAGAAAGAAGCACAGAAGAAGAAGAGAAACCTGTGAGAGAATTTCGAGATGAGCAAGCTGTTTAGAGTTTCCTCTCAACTCCCATGGTACGCTGATATTGTGAATTACTTAGCACGTAGGGTAGTTCCTTCAAATTCACCTCTCGCGAGGAAGAGAAAACTGAATGACCTTGGGGTGTATATTTGGGATGATCCACTTTTATTTAAGAGAGGTGCTGATATGATCTTGAGAAGATGTGTGCCAGAAAATGAACAAGGAAAAATTCTAGATGAATGCCATGCATCACCTTATGGAGGGCACTTTTCAGGAGAAAGAACAGCTCACAAGATACTCCAATCGGGATTTTATTGGCCCACTCTTTTCAGAGATTGTGCTGAATGGGTTAAAATATGTGATAGATGCCAAAAGATTGGAAATATCGACGAAATGAAATGCCCCTAAAATTATAATGGTGGGTACAAATCTTCGATGTATTGAGATAGATTTCATGGGACCATTCCCACCATGTTGAAGACACATGCATCTTGCTAGCAGGTTGATTATGTTCCAAATGGGTGGAAGCGTGCTTGTTCTATAAATGATGCTATCTGATTTGTGACTTTCTTGCAAGAATATCTTAAGCGGTTGGAACACCGGGACTATCATTAGTGATGGGAAGCCATTTTGCAAACATAATTTTGCGAAACTTCATGGCGGGTATGGGATCAAACATGTAATGAGTCTAACACCATCCCAAGCGAATGGACCAGCGAAATTTCCAACGAGGAGATTAAAGAATACTTGAAAGAATTTGTGAGCTCAGAAGGAAATTTAGTCTTCCAAGCTTGATGATGCCTTTGTGGGCTTACGGGCTGACGCCACAAAACTCCGTTGGAATGTCCCACATCTGAATTGTTTTTCGACAAGCGGAAGTGTGCCCTGCGGAGACAGAATACAAGGCAATGTGGGCCATCAGAAGTTGAACTTGTTTCAAAAGCGCAAAGGAAGAAATTTGCTCAAGCATGCGAGATTGGAAGAGGTGTTGAAATGAAGCCTATGATAGTGCTTCTGATCTACAAGGATAAGACAGAAAATGCTTTGTGATCGAAGGATCCTAAAGAAAGAATTGAGGCGGAAAAGTTCTCTTGTTTAATTCTAGACTAAATTGTTTCGGGAAGCTAAAATCAGTGGGTTGGACCTTACAGTGGTGTCCAAGCAATACATTTGGAAACGGTGACATTAAGGCGAATCTTGGAGAAGAATTGAGTCGATGAATGAAAATTGAAACATCTAAGCAGAGAGGGAAAATTGGAAGAGCTCCAGCAGGATATCTAAAGATCAACTACAAGTCCAGCTAAGGACTCAAAACGGAGCAGATGATGGGAGGCAACCCATAAGAATTTGAATTCCTAATTTTAGCACGAATTTTAGTTCGTATTTTTGATTTATTTGCAATTAAAATAGGATTTAATTTCTGTTCAAACCATTTTTGACAATATTGCAGAATGCTCTTACAAACATGAGAGGAAAAGTGGGAAGAGCAACTAATGGATAACTTCAGCAACTCACAGGAAGGAATTCAGGAAAAAGGGAAGCATTCTTTTCCCTATTTGCATTCTATGAAAAAGTGAATTGAATTCATGTATGAATTGTTGTGTGAAAATTATTGATGTGGTGCTGAAGATGTTAGAGTAGCTAAGGAAGGAAAAACTCCTTGCACCTTGAGTTTAAAGATGAAGTCGCGACAAAAGAACTTCTTCCAAAAGGAAGTTGTCGTGACATCTTAACACTCAGCTGAAATACTTGGTGTTACAACCAAGGGATGGCTTGTCCACTAGATTACGAGAATATCAGCGACAGAATGTTGTATGAGCGTTCTGAAAGAACCTTGCCGAGTTGGAGATTTTAAGTTTCTTAGTAATGATAAATGACATCTTGTTTCAACTTGGCATTAAAGTCACGACATGCGGAATTTAATGAACTAATCATTGAATATAAATTACGATGGAATTTACCTTGATTGAAGAACTTCTTAGCTTCAATTTGAATCTCTGATTCGTCCTCTCGTCCCTACGATTCGAAGTTCCCTGAAGGCCCTAGTTCCCAATCTCTTCCAAATTCCTTTCTTCTCAAATGGTAGAACCCTCGGGCTAGCACCCACAAGCAAGAGGAAGTCGGGGGGAAGAGAGCGTCTGACCCCGGAAGAGAGAATCGACGGGAAGAAGCATTTGGAGGAATGCGAGTAGAGCACCGAGAGATGCCAGCAGTTCCACGAGGAAAGAGCGGCAAGAGACAGGGAAAGGAAGCGAGAAGAAGAGGTCGATGAGGACCACCTACTGTGTCAGAGGAGGCTCACTCGAACATGAGGAAGTATTATGCTAACAAAGGGGTTATTAGTGAAGAGATTCAAAACCCCTATCACTCCTTTGAGAATTGATTGAAAAAAGAGAGTTGGGAACCCTCTCTGCGCTGTCGAAGCGAGGATATCACGGCGATAGTGAGAGTTCTACTCTAATCTGGTGAGCGGGAAGGATGTCCCCAGTCTATGTCGGAGAGTGTGGGTGTTGCCTTGTGGGCCTTGAGAAGCCATCGACGAGTGTATGGGATGGCGGGACTCGACATGGTCGAGAATTAGCTCTAGAAAACCCGGTTGAAGAAGATTTGGAGAAACTCGATGGGAAGGCTGGTGAGCGAAAGGAGGGATCCACTTTGAACGGGGAGCCTCATTGAGGAGGCTAAGGTATGGTTTTATTTCCTAGCCTGCATTTTGGTTCCAGCCAGGCACTGACCTGGAGTAAAGAGCGAGAAGGCTGTGATGTTATACGCCATCCTAAAGGGGTATAAGATCAACATTGGGGCAATCATAGAGAATTCGATCATGAGGTACCACGAAGGAAACAAAAGAGGATTAATCCCTCACCCAGCAACAGTAACAATCTTATGCTTGAAGGCTGGAGTAAAGGGAGATTGGGGAACAGAAGAAGAAGTTCCTTTGGCATCTCCGCTCTTACTGACATGAGTAACCAAGGGACCTCGAAATCAGAAGAAGAAGAGTGTTGATTAAAGCGGAGAAGAGCCCCCCATTTGCCCGGACGGAAAGGGAGAACCAGAGAAAGAATCCTATGGGAGCAAACACCTTCTGGCGTGATGAAGAGCGGGATGAAGGAAGTCCCATGGACTGCCTTCCTTTAAGTTCTCCCGAGACGAGAGCGAGACGTTCGGAGAGAGCGGGGGGGAGAGAAGCTAGAGGGCGAATGAGAATCAGGCAATCATGGAATTGCTCCTCTCCATACAAAGAAAGATGGAAGAAAGAGAGCAACGGTTGAATATTCAACAGCAGTTTCGAGATAACACGTACGAAGTTGAGTTAAAAAGAAGAGATCGGCCGAATGGGGATGGTGCGAAGAGAGGAAAAGTTTGAAACCGGGTGAAGAAAGACCAGGAAATTCAAGAAAGAGCTGCCCGAGAGAGAAAACGAGGGTTTGAGGCGAGTGCAGAAGAGAGGGAGCGGGAGTGAGGAAGAGCGAAAGAAGGAAGAACAGATGAAAGGGTTACTTAAGCAACAAGGGGAAGATTTCAAAAAGGAAATGAAAGAGAGAGATCGCGATCTAATGCAGGAACTCAAGCTGAGTCATGAAGCTTTTTATAACAATCAGTTTGAACGCGATTCGCAACTCTTAACTCTCATCAAGGAGAAAGAAAACGGACGGGATACGGATGGGGAGAGCTTGACTCAATGGAATCAAAGGTGTATGCAAAGTTCTACAAAAGGAATTCGAGAAGAAGCTGGATGACAGGGACAAGAATCAAAGGGAGATGGACGCTTACAGACAGGTAGAATGGTTGGAAAATTTAGATCTTATCAACAATAATCTCTCGAAATTTCTGGAAGTGATGACAGAGATGGAGTTCAAAATGAATAACCTGGGGAAGAGACAAGATCAAGGCGAGATAGAAAGGTCGGCCTCCAACGAATCTTCATTGAAGAGCAATGAGAAGGAAGCGAAAAGAAAGAATGGGCGAAATTCCCTCCGTTTCGGACCATTTTGGATACCATTATTTTGGATCCTCGAGGAATGTCTACTCCAGCAAACAAAAGAAAAGAAAGAAATAGACCCAGTCCTTAAGATGCCAACAACCCTTCTTCCTTTCATACTCTATACTGTGTTTTCAACCGTTACAATTAAATCAGAAATACAAATTAGAATTTCATTCTTGTTTAAGTTTGGATTGAGTGTTTATGTTAGTCCTGATTTTTGCTACATGTCATTTATGAGTAAGTAAGATTGTGGATAACAATAGTAGCTTGAATAACAATATGAAATGTTGAATAAGCACTGCATGGGAAACACTGCACCTTAATTAAGATACAAATATTGCAGAAATTGACTGGAAATTTTGCTAAAGGGTTCAGAATAGGTTGGTGATACATTTGACAGAACAAAACAATTTTGAATTTGTAGTATGAACAGTGAATTAAGAAACCTGTTGGAAATAAAATCTTTGAGTTCTCATGATCTGGTGTGAGTCAAGAAGTTATTAGGGAAAATCACAATTAATCAACACAAATTCTAGAACTTGTTTGAGTATTGATCAAGGCGAAATCCTAGGTGACATAACCAGCAAGAAGGGATGCAGGCCATCATTGGAACGTTTGAGCCATTTCAACCATCCCTATTGATATGCTAATGCATATACCTTAGTTCCAGAAATTGAGCCAAAACAGGCCTTATTCATAAAAATAAACCAACCAATTTACAACCCCATCCCAAGGGACCAACCCTCCAAAAGAAGCAATGATTACCAGAACATTTAAGAAGAGAGGAAGAAATGAAGTTTGGGGGAATTCAAGGTTAGAGGAACTCAAGAAATATATGGCAGAAATATAACTCAAGAAGGGAGGATTTTGAAAGAAAAATATGGCAGAAAGAAAGGCTCAGGGAAATAGTTTTTGTCTTATGGCCTAACTCTCTTGAACAATTAAGTTCTTAGGGGTGTTTCAACACCTAGTACCCTAATACCAACTGGTATGGGAGTTACTAACCCAAAGTTCGCTAAGAGTGTTAGAAAGCCTAAGAAGACAAGAACATAGCGCCATTCCTGACTGGTGAAGAAAAAGGAAACCCCTCATTGTTGAATTACAGCAGAGAATTGGGAAAACCCAGTTTAAGATAGAAGAAAATCAAGGGTGATGTTCCAAACATGAAGTTTGGGGGAGTTAATTGAAGTAACTACAAGGAGGAAAGGGCAATGTGAGAATAGCAAGAAAGGAGGAATAATGATGATCCTAGCCTAAAAATTCCATTCACCTTACCATTCACCCAAGCCTAACATTACAAGCCCAAAAGACCTGACTGATCTTGAAGGTTGGAATCACCTACATTAGTGGAGATCAATATGAACAACAAGCTTATGGAGTTTGAAAAATCAGACAAAAATCAAATTGTGAAAATCCTCTAATGGCTAATTGACTCATCCAGGATACGAGTAAGAAAGACTTAAATTCAGCGAGGATCGATATTGTTGTGAAGCAATTTGACATTCGAGTTTGCAAGGCGAAGAAAGTAGAAATTAACCTTGATGTGAACTTTGAGGCTAAATGCAGAAAACTATGCAATCTTTACCTTTCTATTATTGCATTCCACTGCAGAACAAAACATAAAAATGTCCTTTTTGTTTGAGGACAAACAATTCTTTTTTTTTCTTGGCTTGAGGACAAGCAAAATTTTAAGTTTAGGGGAGTTCGCCACAAGAAGAACAATCAGTAAATAGAGAAGAGGTGAAGAACAGTGTACCACCGCCATTCCCACAGGCTCTTACAAAAAAGAAAAATTATGTTAACCAAACAGAAATGCTAGAGGCTTTACGGCAAGTAAAAGTTAACATTCCTCTCCTCGACATGATCAAACAAGTCCCCACATACGCGAAGTTTTTCAAGGACTTATGCACGGTGAAAAGAGGTTTTAATGTAAACAAAAAGGCCTTTTTGACAGAGCAAGTGATCGCTATCATTCAATGCAAGACTCTAGTGAAATATAAAGACCCGGGATGTCCTACAATCTCAGTTAATATTGGAGGCATTAGTGTGGAAAGCACTGTTAGACTTGGGAGCTAGTGTGAACCTTTTAAAGTATTCCGTATCTGAAGCAACTTGTTTAGGTGAACTTAAACCCACGTCCATCACACTGTCACTAGCCGATAGGTCTATTAAAATACCAAAGGGGACCATTTAGGACGTGTTAATACAAGTGGACAGATTCTACTACCCAGTGGACTTTGTTGTACTAGACATAGAGCCGGTGGTAGTGGGAACCAATCATGTGCCCATCATATTGGGGAGGCCATTCTTAGCAACTTCGAATGCCATAATAAACTGCCGAAACGGGGTTATGCAACTCACATTTGGGGAATATGACCTTAGAGCTCAATATCTTTCATTTTGAGTAAAGGCATATACTCGAGAGGAAGTTAATTGCGAAGGAAATTCATTATGATAGATGTCTGATTCTTAAGAAGAACAAGCTAATGCGCAGCAGGTGCGAGATGTATTAACCCCAGAGTTAGTTGAGTGCCTTGAATAACAACAATAACCTCAGTCATGAGCTTGAATGCGGGGTATTGGAGGAGAAAATAAAAATCCTACCTCTGATAGCGGTGGCTGAACAGGAACCTCAACTGATTAAGAGCTCGAGCCCTCTAGTTGAGTTGGAAGTATGCATTTAAGGCGTAGACAATGTCAGTTGTGATTTCATCACCGTGACTCTTGCACAAGAGCATAACTGCTGCACCTTCTCAAAGGAACAAGCAAGCATTGGGTGAAATTTCTGATTTAAAAGGCATAAACCCAACAATCGCACCCATCACATTTACAGAAAGAGAATTAAGGCTGTTTGCCAGCCACCGGTAGTTGAACCCCACCCTGCGAAGTAGTTCGCATTGAGGTCCTGAAATTGCTCGAGCGGTATCATTTTAACCCCATTTCGATGCTTGCACTTGGGTGAGCTGACTCGAGGTGGTGCCTAAGAGTCGGGAGTAATATTGTGAAAAATGAAAGGGTAAAGAATTGTCTGCGGAGCTCACTGCGGTTGGAAATTTGCATATTAGATTATAGAGGCTCAATGAGGTAATAGAAAAGATCACTTCCGGGTGCCATTCATCAGTCAGCTCTGGACGGTTTTACGGACACCCATTCTATTGCTTTTTGGATGGCTATTCAGGGTATTTTCAAATAGAGATTGCACCAGAGCATCAGGAAAAGACTACCTTTACTTATCCATTTGGCACGTATGCTTACAGGAGAATGCCTTTTGGTCTTTGTAATGCCCCAACCACAATTCAGAGATGTATGCTTAGTATGTTTAGCGATATGGTGGAGCGCATCATGGGCCTGCATGGATGATATCAACGTATATGGAAGCCGATTTTGAAGAATCTACGACGATCTAGAGGCCATCGTAGGAGGTGCATAGAAAGAGACACAGTGCTTTCGATTGGGAGAAGTTCCATTTATGGTTAACGAGGTATCTTGGGGCACATTATTTCCGACAAGGGAATAGAAGTTGACAAAGCAAAAATTGAACTTATCTCAGTGCCATCCCAGTGAGATGTAAACGAGTTAGACAATTTCTTGGTCATGCGGACTAGAAGATTCATAAAGACTTCTCGAAGATTGCTAAACCCCTATACAAGCTCTTGAAAAGATGCTAGAATTTATTTAGGAAAAAGAATGCCCGGAGATTTTGAAGAAATTTGAAGTCCCGTTTGACCTCTTGCACTAATAGTCACGAGCACCTAATTAGTAAGCCTTTTGAGGTGATGTGTGATGCAAGTGATCTTGCTGTCGGGCGATGCTACGGCCAAAGAGAGGATGGGAAACCTCATGTAGTCTATTATGCGAAACCAAAACCTTGGATAAAACCTGGAGGAATTATCTTGCCACGAGAGAAGGAATTGTTGGAAGTAGTACGCCTTAGAGCCAGGGTTCGAGCACATGCTTGGTCGAGATTACGATATAGTCATTTTACGAGACCGTTCCTCTGCGAAATATCTCTTGACCAAGAAAAATGCCAAAGAAACAAGGCTTATCAGATGGGTTCTTACTTCGGGAGTGCAAATTAAAGACAAGAAAGGGGTGAGATGTAGTGGCGGATCATCTTTCAAGGTTAACGATATGTGACACTTTCGTAGCCCACCCATCAATGATGAATTTTCTGAAGAATCCTAATGCATTTGGAAAGGCACCCATGGTATCACTCACGCCAATTTCCTCGCCACGGAAATCCAATAAGAATGGAAGAACATGATAGAAAGTATTTCTTTGCGAAGAATCCGTTCTATTATTGGGAAGAGCCCTTCTTGTTCCAAATCTTGTGCGAGATCAAATAATCGGGGAAGTGTGTGCACGAGGGAGGAACAACGGGGAATTAGGAGTCCAGCGCCATGAGAGTGCTGTGGTGGTCATTTTCCTTCCCCGAACCTTGTGATATGAAGGTCTTTGCGTTCGGCGCCTGCGGCCGTCCTTATTTAAGGAAGCGCACCAAATGTGCCGTGTATGTGATAGATGCTGTAACACCCCTAAATATACCCTACCAGTTTTCGACATGTTTAGGGTATTTTTTAATCGTAATTTAAATGTTTCGTGAGATAAATGCGAAACATGGAAATTTAGATATCCGGAATTTGTACAAGACTTATGGACAATATTGTAAATTGTCTAAAAAGGGGCCAAAAGATATGAATTGATGAGACTATGGGCCAAAATGAAATAAAGGAAAGTTTATTTATAAATAGAATGAGTTATGGGCTTAAAAATCAAATAAGCGAAACTTAACCCAAAATGGGTTTTGGAGGGTAGCAAAGGCCTTAGCAAAACATGGAATTAAAAGACCAAAATTGGTCTCATTTGGGAAGAAAAGAAAAACGTGAAGGAGAAGGAGAAGAGAAGAGGAAGAGGAAGAAGAGGGAGGAGCCAAGATCAACCAAGCTAAGGTATGGAACTTTGGATTTTGTATGGAAACTGAATTTATGTATGAATTCTATGAGATTATGTATGAATTTCCATGCTTGGTTGGTTTGTATTTTTTCCCCAAACTTGGGGTTTTGCTAGGGTTTCATCTTAACCCAAAGATTATGGAAAGTAAGGTGGGTAGAACCCCATATGGCACAAGATGGTTATGGAACCCTTCCTTTGAGGATGGATTCATGGTTAATTGAGAGTCATTGAGTTAGGGTTTATAATAAACCCTAACTAAACATCATGGTTGGTTTGAGGATGGGTCATAACCCATGTTGGAATGATTTTGGGAGAAATTCATTGAAAGGTTTTGAAAGAATATAAGAAATGAAAGATGAATTGAATAGAAAAGAGATTCAGAGTGAATTGGAAATGGTTTTGAGGTGTATATGAAGTATAGGGGATTGGTTGGGTACAAAACGTGCAGGAAAAAGTCGAGGGGGGTGTCTTAGGTACAAGTTAGGAGTGTCTTAGGTACACTTAATCAATTCTGTTTTCTGTCACGATCGGTTTTTCGTATTTTGGCCATAAATTGCTAATTTCTTATCCGATTTGAGTGATTCAAGTGGTCAATTAAAATAGACTTCAAGTAGAACCATCGATATAGAAATAGACATCTTGAGCGTGTATGGCGGCCCCGAAATTCCTCAAATTGAGTGCGTGTCTGATCAATCACGCACCGATGTCGTTCATAGAGTAGTCCAAGTTGTTCCGGACGTATCTTGAGTTTCGGTGCTCTGATTTAGGTGATTCCAATTGGAGGAGAATAATTAGCACCTTAAATTTAAAGGATTACAAAGAACCAGTGCCAAATATGGAGACAAGGCACTTAGAAAATGAATATTACACAGCTGTGCCTCAGTAAAATCAGTCGCAAACTAGTTGGCATGAAAATCCACATAACTTGAGTTTGGATGAAGTCAATTGGAATGATTCAATTCCTAAGAAAATAGCAGATTAATTGAGGACAAGAAATACATGAATGATGTGTGGGATAGACATCATACTGTACAAGTATATGAAAGGCCATATGTAATTGGCATGAGAATAATAAAAGTATAAGGAAATGAAATATGTAAGATGTGTCCAGCATACAACATAGATAATATCATAGACACATAATGTGAAGGCCCTATTATAAGATAGTAAGTTATTGAATTCTTATAATTGTAAAACTGCCTCATACCAGTTATTGAATGACATGGCACCTGCATTCACGTGGGGCATGCACATGTACTGATGCTCGATTAGTCTTTGACGGCACTCGGCCGTCGCCCGGCACATTAGTACTTTGACTCAAGTTAGTGAGGCGGCACTCTCGGCGGTGCTTGGCACATTAGTACTTGAGCACTCTCTGGAGATTAGTCTGACGATACTCTCCCGGCCAGGTAGCCCCGGCCAGTTAGTAGCCCGGTGATACTCTGCGATTAGTCACGCGGCACTCTACGGCAGGTGCCCGGCACATTAGTACTTGGTACTCTCGGTTAGTCGCGACGGCACTCGGCCTTGCTTCCAGCACATACGTGCCGGTACTCTCTCTGATTAGTGCGACGACACTCTCTGCCCGGTGCGGAACTCACCTTTGTGATCTGGCACCTCGGTACTCTATTGTGCAGCCGGGTGCTTATTGTATTGTGTCCTACTCATTTCGTATTTGGTCTAGGCAATCCAACAGTTATATGATAAGACTCTGAATAATGAATAAGAATAAAGAAATGAATATAGTAAAAATATGAATGTACCTACGGGAACCTTTGTATATGTTCTGTAGTACCTAAGGGTACCTCTGTATTTGCTTTGTAATACCTGCGGGTACTTTTGTACAAGTAAAATCTCAGTAGTACCTACCGGTACCTCCGTATAATGAATATGTGTAGTACCTATGAGTACATTTGTACAAGTACCAAGCTGTAATACAACGATAAGGAATAAGTACATGGCTCCCTCACGGGAGTCCAGAATGAACATACGTACGTATAAGTATAAGTTCGCATAAGGAAAACTTTGTAACTCACGGAGATTCGAGGAGTAAGTATAAGTCGTGTTACCTCGAGGTACTCCCATCGAGTAAAACAAGTAGAAAGAAGGAGTCCAAAATGTCTGTGAAGTCTTATCTGACCTTGTATGTGATACGATCCTTATGTTAGACTCATATCTCACCCTACAGTACCTTCGCAAAGAATAAGATCCCAAAATCTGAGAATCGGGTTCACGTAACACTAGTATAAGATCTATAAGACAAGAATAAGTCCTGTACACAAATATAAGTTCCGTAAGATAAGTATAAGTTCCTTAATATACATGTAAGATCTGAAATACATGTATAAGTTCTGTAGTACATGTAGAAAATCTGAAATACATGTATATGCTCCGTAATACCAGGATAAGATCCGAAATACCATAATAAACTCTGTAGTACCTACGAATGATCTCAGTCAATAATCTCAGGATCTTGATAAACTCTATAGTACCCTCACGGGTACTCTAGAGTATGAGTGAATTATAGATTAGCTTTAGGACTTGTTGGGATATGATACCAACACAAGTTGGTATTAGAGCAGACATTGGGTACTCCCGTATAAGATTAAGTTCCGCAAATCCAGTATACGTTCCGTAATATCTATGATACATTCGAGTACCTCGGGACAAGTGTAACTCCTTAGAACAAATATAAAGTTACGTAAGCTCGGGAGATGCGAGATAGATATAAATACCCATACTTTGATTAAGTGCCTCCGATATAAGCATGAGTTGTAACTCCTATGGAAGATCGAAACTAAGTATAAGTGCGAGACAAGTATCGAGTATAAGCTCAGAAGTAAGTGTACCATTTGGGAGACCTAAATAAGTATATGTCTGATACAAACATAAGTATATAAATATGTATCCTACGGGAGATAAGTATCGATCGACGGGGTGATTTATGTCCATTGGGAGATCTAAATAAGTATAAGATCTAAATAAGAATAAGTATGCTATAAGTATAAGATCCGATTGCTATGAGTATAAGACCCGGATAAGAGTGAGTGCTATGAGAATAAGATCCAAACAAGGATAAGTCTTCCATAAGTGTAATTCCTGAGTAAGTATAAGATCAGAATGTGATAAGTATAAGTTTGAATAAACTAAAATACGTATAAGCCTAAGTAATTGTATAAGTTCATTATGTGAATACCGGAATGATACGATGCACACATTCTTGTTATCTTGTATTATGTTTACGTATAAGAAATGTTTCCCTTTAAAGTAGAAAGCATACGGGTTTTAATGGTGTGATGCAGGGAGAAGACATCGTGAACATCCCCAGCGCCTGGCTGAGTGATACCTTGTAAGGGTTCACTACATGTAAGGTTACGTATACCTTTGTAAATGTAAAAGTTCAGTTTTGTATAAGTAATTGGGACTCAATTATATGTGTATAGATTTTGATGGACACCACTCCGGTGGTAGTTCTTTTGATTTGGATATATATTTGGTATTTTGATTCTTTTATAAGATGTGGGCCATACCCACAGGTGCAAGTTGGCTTTTAAAAAAAAATCAGGTAAAGAGTCCCAGTATTTGGTCTCGCGTCTGGCAGTTCGAGATCCATGTCGGGTCGGACCGGGATTAGGCGTGACAAGTTGATATCAGGCCTAGGTTAAAGCGTTTACGGAGAATGCTGATTAGGATGTACCTACATAGTAAAGTGTTGGCCTAATGCGGATGTCATGTCCTGTATGATAACTAGAATGAATAAGTATCAATCCAGCTTTGAATGATTAAGACTGCAGATTTAGTTCTGATGAAGCTTTGATGGCTTAAGTGAAAGTCAGCTCCGACTTAAGCAAAGACATGAAAAGAAGGTCGATATAGAACATGCACATGCTAGAGTAAGAATTTAGGGGCCAAATTCTTATAAGGGAGAGGATAATTGTAGCACCCCTAAATATACCATGCAGTTTTTCAACATGTTTAGGGTATTTTGTAAGTAATGATTTAAATGTTTAGAGTGAGATAAATGCGAAAATGAAATTTAGATATCAGATTTTAAAGACTTTATGGACAATATTGTAAATTGTCTAAAAAGGGGCCAAAATATATGAATTGATGAGAGTATGGGCCAAAATGAAATAAAGGAAAGTTTATTTATAAATAGAATGAGTTATGGGCTTAAAAAGAAAATAAGCAAACTTAACCCAAAAATGGGTTTTTGGAGGGCCAAACACGGGCTTAGCAAAACATGGAATTAAAAGACCAAAATTGGTCTCATTTGGGAAGAAAAGAAAAACGTGAAGGAGAAGGAGAAGATAAGAGGAAGAGGAAAAAGAGGGAGGAGCCAAGATCAACCAAGCTAGGGTATGGAACTTTGGATTTTGTATGGAAACTGAATTTATGTATGGATTCTATGAGATTATGTATGAATTTCCATGCTTGGTTGGTTTGTAGTTTGTCCCCAAACTTGAGGTTTTGCTAGGGTTTCATCTTAACCCAAAGATTATGGAAAGTGAGGTGGGTAGAACCCCATATGGAACAAGATGGTTATGGAATCCTTCCTTTGAGGATGGATTCATGGTTAATTGAGAGTCATTGAGTTAGGGTTTAGAATAAACCCTAACTAAACATCATGGTTGGTTTGAGAATGGGTCATAACCCATGTTGGAATGATTTTGGGAGAAATTCATTAAAAGGTTTTGAAAGAAGATAAGAAATGAAAGATGAATTGAATAGAAAAGAGATTCCAAGGTGAATTGGAAATGGTTTTGAGGTGTATATGAAGTATAGAGTTGATTTGGGTACTAATACATGGAAAAATGGGAGAAAAACCCACATTCTGGGAAAAAGTCGAGGGGGTGTACCGGTACAAGTCAGAGGTGTACCGGTACACTTAGTGTTCTGTTTTCCTGTTCTGACCAGTTTTCGTATTTTGGCCATAAATTGCTCATTTCTTATCCGATTTGAGTGATTCAAAAGGCCAATTAAAATAGACTTCAAGTAGAACCATCCATATAGAAATAGACATCTTCAAAGTCTGAATCTAACTGGCCCAAAAATTCACTCAAGTGGAATTAAATGTCTGGAGTCAATTCACACCTCGATATCGTTCATAGAGTAGTCCAAGTTGTTTCGGACGTATCTTGAGTTTCGGTGCTCCGATTTAGGTGATTCCAATTGGAGGAGAATACTTAGAACCTTAAATTTAAAGAAGTACAAAGAACCAGTGCCAAATATGGAGACAAGGCACTAGAAAATGAATATTGCAACTGTCCCTTGGTAAAATCGGTAAACCGACTAGTTGGCATGAAAATGCCATAACTTGAGTTTGGATGGTCCAATTGGAATGATTCAAATTCCTAAGAGAAATAGATTCATTGAGGGACAAAAATACATGAATGATGTGTGGAAAGACATCATATTGTACAAGTATATGAAAGGCCATATATAATTGGCATGAAATAATAAAAGTATAGGAAATGAAATATGTAAGATGTGTTCATGCAACATGAATATGTCATGAACACATAATGTGGCTAAGAAGGCCCCATTCTAAGATATTAAGTTATTGAATTCTTATAATTGTAAAACTTCCTAAGACCAGTTATTGAATGACATGGCACCTACATTGCGTGGGCATGCGTAAAATGCCCGATTACTCGATTAGTCTTTGACGACACTCGTAGTGCTTGGCACATTAGTGCCGGTACTCCCGATTAGTCGCGACACTCTCTGACGATCTTGGCACATTAGTACTTGGTACTCTGATTGAATCTTGACGACACTCTGTCGTCTTCCGGCATATTAGTACTTTCCGGTACTCTACGGTTATGCGTGGCACTCATTGTGTTTGACATTAGTACTTTGTACTCTCTGTTAGTCTCGATGGAACTCGGCCAGGTGGCCGTACATTAGTACTTGATTACTCTGCGATCAATGCGACGACACTCTCTGACCTATCTTCGGCACATAAGTACTTCGGTACTCTCTGATTAGTGCGACGACACTCTGTCGTGCCCGGCACTCCTGCTTTGTCTTCTGACACCTCGATCTTGTATTGTACCCAGCCCGGTGCCTATTGTATTGTGTCACACTCATTAGATGTCTTTGGTCTAGGCAATCCAACAATTATATGATAAGACTCTGAATAATGAATAAGAATAAAGAAATGAATATAGTAAAAATATGAATGTACCTACGAGTACCTTTGTAAATGTTTTGTAGTACCTAAGGGTACCTATGTATTTGCTTTGTAATACCTGTGGGTACTTTTGTACAAGTAAAATCTCAGTAGTACCTACCGGTACCTCCGTATAATGAATATGTGTAGTACCTATGAGTACATTTGTACAAGTATAAGCTCTGTAATACAACGATAAGAATAAGCTCTGTGTAACTCTAAAGTCCAGGAATGAACATCGTCTATTATAAGTATAGGATTACGCATGAAGAAACTTTGTAACTCCTACGGAGATTCGGTAAGTATAAGAAGTCCAGTAGTACCTACGGGTACTCAGAGTATCGATGAACAAGTAGAAAATCCATTATCTTGTAGAAATTCTTATCGGCCTTGTATGACCTTGATCCTGATCTGTTCCGACTCATCTCACCTACGGGTACCTTTGCAAAAGAATAAGATCCAAAATACAAGAATCAGTTCTGTAACACTAGTATAAGATCTATAAGACAAGAATAAGTCATGTACACAAATATAAGTTCTGTAAGATAAGTATAAGTTCCTTAATATACATGTAATATCTGAAATACATGTATAAGTTCTGTAGTACATGTATAAAATCTGAAATACATATATATGCTCCGTAATACCGGGATAAGATCAGAATACCGCAATAAACTCTCTGTGAGTACCTCGAATTTGTCTAAGGTGTAAGCTCGGATACTGATAAACTCCGTAGTACCTCTGATTGCTCGATATGAGTATAGGTATCGTTAATCTAGGACTTGTTGGGGATGTAATTACCAACCTGAGTTGAATATAAAAAGTAGACCAGTGATCAAGTAGTACTTACTTGTGCTCCCGTATAAGATTAAGTTCCGTAAATCCAGTATACGTTCCGTAATCTCTGTGATACCTTCGGGTACCTCTGAACAAGTGTAACTCCATAGAATAAGTTTAAGTTACACATCGACTCCCTCTCGGAGATCTGAGATAGATATAAATGCCCGTACACGTTAGTACCAGTGCATAAGCCATAGGTTCTGTAACTCCTGTGGGAGATCTGAAATAAGTATAAGTACGAGACAAGTATTAATATAAGCTCCGATAGGTATGTCATTTGGGGAGACCTAAGAATAAGAAGTATATGCGATACAAACATAAGAGTATAAATGTGCATCCTCACGGGAGATAAGTATCGATCGTGAGTTTAAGTTTATGTCCATTGGGGGATCTGAATAAGTATAAGATCTGAATAAGAATAAGTATGCTATAAGTATAAGATCCGATTGCTATGAGTATAAGACCCGGATAAGAATGAGTGCTATGAGAATAAGATCCAAACAAGGATAAGTCTTCCATAAGTGTAATTCCTGAGTAAGTATAAGATCAGAATGTGATAAGTATAAGTTTGAATAAGCATAAGTGCGCATAAGCCTAAGTAATTGTATAAGTTCATTATGTAGATACTAGAATATTCGATACATTCTTTATTATACGTATTTATATATGTTTATGTATAAAGTAACACTAAGCGTAAAGCTTGCACGGGTTTTAATCCGTGTAGGTACGGAGAAGACATGAGCAAACATCATATCTAATGTGGGCGGCATATGAGGTTCACTACATGTAGGTTATGTGCTCACGATTTGTAAATGTAAAGAAATTGGTTTATATAAATAAATAGGACTCAAGTTATATGTACCTTGAATTTTGTTCAGTTCCCTCAGGTGAAGTAGTTCTTCCGAATTGGATATATATTTGGTATTTTTATTATGTTATAAGATGTGGGCCTTTACAGGTGCCGGTTGGCTTTAAAGAATTCGGGGTAAGAGTCGATGATCTCGCGTCAAAAAGCAGGTTCAGATCCCATGAAATCGGGTCGGGCCAGGTTCGAGCGTGGCAGTGCTAAAGACTCGGGAAATTGTCTCACCGTCACATGATGCCCTTGAACCCAATCTTAATAGTCGAGCTTTTCGATGTTTGGGGCATCGATTTCATGGGACCGTTCCCCACATCCTATGGTCACACATACATATTGGTGGGGGTGGACTATGTGTCAAAATGAAGCAATTCCCTGCAAAACTAATGACCATAGAGGCAGTCTTAAAGTGAAAACAAACATATTTTCTGAGTTAGATTAAGTATTGTCATGATGGAGGGTTCCATTTATTAATAAACACTTTTTTGAATCTTATGGCCAGAGCCACGGTGTGAAACATAGAGTAGCCACCCCTTACCATCATCAAACAAGTGGTCAGTAGAACTTCTTTAACGGGGAGATCAGACCATTTTAATGAGGTGGTAAGCAACCTTGAAAGATTGGTCCATCAAACTACTTAGTTAATTTATTGGGCCTCTGGTGACTTCAGAGACAGAAATCCACAGGAATGTCCTTATCGGTTGGTTTTGTAAGGCATGTCACCTTCACATTGGAGATCGAGATACAAGGCATAGTGGGCGTCGAAGGCTGAACATGGATGCAAGTAGAGGGCGGAGTCAAGAGGGACCTTGATCTCGTAGGTTAGAAGAAATACGAGAAATGATGCCTACTTGAATTGAATATTGCAAAGGAAAGATAAAAAAAATGTACGACGAATGATAACTAGGAAGAATTTCAACGAGGGACGGAGTCCTCTTGTATGACTCCAAACTCCATGTGCGGGCAGAAGCTCAGTCGCGATGGGCCGGAGTCCATTAATTTTTTAGCAAACATACCACAATGGTTCGAGTAGACCTACTCCGTCAAATGATAACGGGGTGAAGTCAAAGTCAATGGACGAGAGGGTTGAAGCCCTATGATGTACGAGACCATGGGAGAAATTCTCCTTACGGACCCTCCACAGATCAGCGGTCCCACACGTCCCAGGGTGGCTCTTTGTAGTTTGGGGAGCCCACTTATTCTCATTGTGTAGTTTCAATTAAATTTCCTTTTGTTTAAAATTTCTAGTAGCAATCAGAGTTTGACATTTGATTTCCGTTTGTTGACAGTACGATAACACTAACAAGTAAATGCTTGCCCTCCAGCCATCATGTTTGAGGTGAATGCAGTCCATCCATTAGTTTTTGCATTCCATGCTAAGCCAGTTAGAAATAATTTTCATATTTATGGAATTAGTTTTCTTGGTTATCTGAATCTGTAGTGCTGACCGTTTTTCTTTAGCCTTTTTAAATCGCTTTTGTATCTTCATTTTGTGTATCTACTCTTGCCTTTAATTGGAAAATTGAAACCTTGTTTGTTACCTTAATGTTATAACAATTCCATGCATGATTTAGTTTTTGGTCAATTGAGATTTTGGCGTAGTCAACCTTGAACATTCCCCCTTTGGCTAATGCACACACTGCACACCAAATTGTACCAATAGGTTGTCAAATTATGTACCTCTTTTCACCTTACCATGCGGCCTTAGACATTGACCATAATAGGTTAGTATTACCCATGTATGAAGGCCCGATGTAGTCTTCCAAAAGGAAAGAAAAAGCAAAAGAAAAGAAAATAAAAAAGAAATAAAAGTGAGCTTTGCCTTGAAACTAGAACACGGTCGAGTGGGGTATATGTAAACCTTTGACCCAGATGCCTAGGCAGCAATTGATTGGGAGTCATGACTTGAGTGTTAAGTTACGGGTGGATAGGTAGAGTTTAGCGTGTTGTTGGTGCTTAATTCTCGAAGTCATTCAGAGTCCGGGGTGAATCCTGTAGAGTTTGTGGTCAAGTGATCCTTTTGGCTTGATGCCCTAAATCTTAATTGGTTGGGGGTCATCGGTGGACCCCCGTTACACGGACTTTGATGAGGTCGAGTTTTTAGCATTGCACCCTATAATATAGTCAAATAAAGAAATATGAGTGTAGCTAATCCTATCTAGGTTGATTAACAGTTTAAGGCCTTGGCAGTTGCTAGGTTGGGAGGAGGGAATAGCTTTGCAATTTATTGGCTCAAGCTGGTTACCTTAGGAACAATTAGAATTTGGTGGAAGTTCAGGTTGATTTCATTGACATTGATGTTGCCCTAAAAATTTTTCTTATATGGTTTCTGTTCTCTCATGTCGGTTTTCGAACAGGGTGTAAATTGTTCATTTTAAGGGCGAGGCCAGTCGGTACAAACACTTTTTGAACCACGTATACTTTTTGTGAAAGCACTACATACATACCCTTTTTGTTTTAGCATTGTTAAGGGACTAGAAACGTGTCGGTTGGGGGGTGTGATTAGTGCCCGAAAAGTGCTATTTTGAACTCTATTCAAGATAGGTTTTGGGTGCTTTTGCGCCTTAATCATATCGGTCGCTTGATTGGCGTGTGTAGGTCCACTTGGTACCACTTGATGCCATTTGAGTTTGTTTTTAGTAATTTCTTGCCCAGTCTTTGCATGCCTCATCAATTAGTTGAGTTTGATGTCGAGAATGTGTGTAGAATCTTTGAGGATTCACGGTGTTTTCAAGCTATCAAAAATGAAGAAGTAGTGGATGTGAAGAAGAAGAATGCGGGAGATGCGTGTGAAGAAGAGAAAAAGGGATTTTAAGCTGTAGTGCGAAAATTTCGCAATCATAAGCGAGGATTTTGCGACCTTATGAGAATTTTAGCCTATCAATGAGTGGCTAGCTAAGGCGAAATTTCTTGTGCCCTGTGAGGAATTTTCCAATTTCGCTATCTCACAAAAATTTCGCTAGGCTAGCGAAATTTCGCTAGCTAGCGAAATTCACTGTTGCTAGCGAAATTTCCTATTTTCGCTATCTCTGTAGAATTTCGTGAAATTTGCGAAAATTTAAGCTAATAAGCGAGAATTTCCAGCATCTTAAGCGAGGAATTTATTGCATAGCGAAATTCCTCTGCCTGTGTTTTTGGTATACTTTATCCCAAACGACCACGTTTTGATGTATTACCATTTTGACCCTTATGTAATTTCATATTTTAGGTATTTTTGTATTTTCACACTTTAAGTTTGGCTATATAAGCCCCTTCTACTTTGTAAAGAAAGCAACTTTTCATTAATACAGTTTCCCACAGCTTTCATTTTAGGGTTTCATTTGCTCTCTTCTCTCTTCTCTTTCTCTCATTTTCTCGGCTGCCAAACACCCCCCTTTAGGATGACAACTCGAGGATGCCCGGCTAAACCTCCTGTATGAAAGAGAGGAGGTTGCTAGCTTGGTTTGGGGGCTCTTTGCGGGTTGTCCTCTTGCTTTAAATAATCCCAGTCTTTGCATTTATGGGTCCATATCTTTTAAACTAGGGTTTATTGCCATTTAATGTTGTTCTTTTGGTCAATACTTGCCATGCTTTAGGGTTCAGTGCATGCTTAATGCTAGATGCACTGATATCCTTTAGATGTCATTTACGAGCCACTGAAATGAGGTTAAATGCTAGGGTTTTAAAGCGAGATAGGACTTTGAATGCATAATACTTGGGTGGACTCAAATAGAATTAGTTACAGGGTTAGGTTTATGGCTAAACAAAGATCGAGTTTGGGCTTTTGACTATATGTTATTTGCTGTCACGAGGAAATAACGAGGACACTATTAGCCCCGTGTTATCAGTGTGACCCGAGCCTTGAGGTTTCACACTCACTCTAAGCCATTCTGGTCGGTCGGTGAACAAACGGCCTCCATTTTTAACCAAATCCTGAATCAAACAAAAGCCTCGCCATTTTCACACCTTGATGCAAATCATTCGGTGGGATGAAACGCCCATCCGTGTTGACCACTAGACCACTATCTTGCGAGTGGCTTGACTCACGGCGATGGGAAGATTATAGAAAACAAATATTGTTGATACCGCTCACCCTACCATGGCATGAATCAATAGGCCACAAGACAAAATTTATTCCCCCCTTTTTTTTTTTTTTTATCAATTTCTACTTCTTTACTTCTTCTCCTCCTACATTATAATATTTGGAAATATTTTTTCCCTAAACTTGTTTCTTCTTTTATAATAGACCTTTTTGTGCTAGGCTGGATAGTTGGGCTCTTTCTTTGCGAGATTATTGCAAGTAAGGGATTTAGGTTTTCGAGTTCTTTGTCATTTGAAGAGTAAGGCTTGTTTGGCTCAGATCATGGAACTAGGGTGTGCTTTAGAATATGTGAGGATAGGCTTAGAAAGCTCAAGCGCAAGGATAGCCTCTATCACTTCTTGTTGGCTGTTTTTACCCTGGGTGCACTCAATAAATAATCTAACTAACAAGTTCTAGGACCATGGACTCTTAGTCATGAATTTCCCGGAAGATGTTCCTAATTCTTCTCAAAGTTTCATGAGTTTTGTTGACCAAGTGTATTGTTTCTTCAAGACTTTTACTTATTCATTGTTTATTTACACACTTTCAACCAAGTTATTTGTTCCTTGACAATATCCATTTTCCAAATTTTTGCAATCTAAAAATGGATTTTTAAATAATCGAAATTTGCAACTCAATTCAGTTTACTAGTCTATGCTCTTATTTTTCCTGCATTTTTGTTCTTTGGATAAAAACAGAATTGGTCATTTGATTCTTGTACAGACAAGATACTCATAATTTTCCCATTAACAGTAAATGACACAAACACAAAATTCAGTATATCAATTCGTGAACCCAAAAACAATCAATTTGTTAAACAACAGGAATTTTATTCAAATATCAAAACATCTCGATATTGTACAATCTGATTTCTTTATCTAGTGCAAAAATTACAAATAGGGCATATCTAATCGGAGAAAAAACTCTCTATTTCTTGATCTAAAACCTTATGCCTTTTCCTAAAGGCTGTAGCTCCTGCTTTATCGGTTCCCTAAGTCTCGAATTTGCGCCGGAATGAAGGGGTTGTTAGTGTGTAAAACCCCAACCTGATTGAATGTTATAATAGTAGTTTTTGAACTGATTAGAGGTCCAATGATAGAAACGAGGGTAGATTAGAATTTAGAATGCTCCGGACGTCATTTGGACATGAAGTGGAATTTTTCGAAAGTGTAACTTGAATACTTACTGAGAATAATGATTTTTTCTTATTATATACGAATGGGAGGGGTTTAAAGGAATTTGTAAATTTAGTTCCTATGACTTTGAGCGATATTTAGAAGAATAGGAGATTTAAGTGAATAGTGATTTCGGTGAAAATTGGAGCATGTGCTGAAATTTTCGGAGAAGTGGGCGAATCACGAAAATGTCGAATCAATCATAGGAGTCTAGAAACTGAAGCGGAGTGAAGCGAGGGTCCCGGTTGGATAGTTTCAGAGCGTCCAGAGCGTAATTCGGGATAATAATGCGCTATTGTCTGAATTTGGGTTTTAATGATTTTAAATCACGATTTGGTGATTTCAAAGCTTTTTGGAATCTTGTGAAGGATTTAATTTGAATAATTCATGGTTAAATTGAAGTTTAGACGACCATAGAGTATTTTTGACATTTAATCGATATAAAAGCAGTAAAAGGCGAAACTGAGATAAAATCTGCTATAATGGAGATATTTTATTGTACTAGCCAATTAAAATCTTTCTTAATGGCTAAGTTATGATTTAAATAATGGGTAAATGACTTGGTCTCATAAAAATGGACCTATGAGAGGCTTGGATTAAAGGGTAATTCACTTACAACAACCCGATTGAATTCTTTGACTTAAGGGTAATTTTGGAAAGTTGGAATTTAAAAGCAAATTAGGGATTTAAGTCTCAAATAGGAGATCACGTGTGAGAAGGAGAGAGAAAGGAGAAAAAAGAAAGAAAGGGAAGAAAGGAGAAAGGGGAAGAGAAAGGTTAGGGCAAAGTGGAGAAGTGAATTTTTATGCTCTTCCAGGCTTTTCAAGTGATCTTCAGAGTGGTAATCAAGGAGAGGAGTAAAGAAACTCAAGAAACAAGTAAGTTTTCATGGTGGAAAGTTAGGGTTTGATGTTTTCCATGTTTAATGTCTTAAATTCTGGTATGGATGTTAAATTGATGGTATTTAGGTTTAATGGTGCTGAATTTAATATCAATTGAGAAAGCCATGGTTTAGGTTAGGGTTTGACAAAATCAAGTGATGGGTTAGGGTTTGATAGTGAATTGTGTGTGATATGTTGAAATGGGTATAATGCATCAGATTTAAGTGTTTAGAGTGAAGAAAAATGGAAGAGAAGTACAATTTGGTAAATTTTGGGCGCCGGTCTCGATACGGGAAATGTCTTTGTTTTACTTGTTTTGATGATTTCAGTATTTTGGCCATAACTTGCTCATTTCAGATCTGAATTGAGTGATTCAAAATTATGGGTCTAGGGGAAAAATTCATCTGAAGGAAGTTCATGCAAATTATGAAA
Organism: Tetrastigma voinierianum; assembly: GCA_016808115.1. Taxonomy (NCBI): domain Eukaryota; kingdom Viridiplantae; phylum Streptophyta; class Magnoliopsida; order Vitales; family Vitaceae; genus Tetrastigma; species Tetrastigma voinierianum. Next base: position 165,785 of record JAEQBH010004558.1, read on the forward strand.
ACTTAAGTGCTTGACAGTTCAAAGTGGAGCTATGTACGGGTGCAGTACGCGGCGGAGTCATCTGTTGTGCGGGTGTGTTATGGTTGAGGCTTTAGAGACAGAATTTTAATTGAAAATTTAAAGAGATGTCATTTGATATATCAAGAACTGATCTGGAAGTTCATAAATTTTGAAGACCGTTTGAATAATTTTTTAGTCATAAAGTCCTATAGAGTATTGTTGGAAAAAAAAGGTTAGCTGAAAATGAATGAGTTTTTAGTGCTTAAGGGTAATTTGTTCATTTGGCTTTAAATGAATGTGTATGGTGGATTAAAATGGAAGTTATGATTAATGTATAGTTGTGGTTTTCTTGGAAAAGGTGAAAAGGACTATCGGACGGGAACGGGAAGCAAGCAGAATTGAGCGGTGAACTGTGAGTGAAAATGATATTTTGCGAATTGAGTTTTTAAAAGTGAATGGTTTTAATGTTAAACTGAAAGTTTAATGTAAATTTTTATGTAAATGTTAAGGCATATGGAAATGTTTTATCTTGCATTGTTTTATCTTGCATCCAAATGCATATATTTATATGTGTATTAAATATGTATGCATATGTTAGGTATTATGAAAGTTTAAAAATGTGTAAAAGAAAGCATATGTATTTTAATGATAAAGTAAATGATTTAAATGTATTTATAAAATGTATTTTTAAGAAATGTTTTCTTGATGGTTACCTAAACCCTATATTTGTTATGAGCGATATCGGTAGGAAGTACTTTAAGGCGTGTAAGGATTTAGAGGGTAAAGTTATAGGTTACTAACGGAGGGAGGAAATAGGTGTCTAGGTAATATCCTTGCACGTGATAAAGTACTATATTGGAACCCTATCTGGCGTGAGTTTCTCCGTGACGTAGTGGTTATGGTTGGAATGTTATTTGCCCCTCACCAGTCGAATTGCCGGCTGATTCGGTGTGTTTATTCTAGGTTCCATCGAAAGAATGAAAGAAAGAAATAAAGAAAAGAAAGTTTCTTAAGTCTGAATGTTTAAGGCATAAATGGATTTTAAATGTATAAATTTATTGAAAAGAAAGTTTAAGGCATAAATGCTTAAAGCATAAATGGATTTAAATGCATAGTATTTATTGAAAGAAAGTTTAAAGGCATAAATGTTTAAAGCATAAATTGATTTTAATGGTATAAGTATTTATTGAAAGAAAGTTTAGGCATAAATGTTTAATGTATAAATGGATTTTAATTGTATAAGTATGTATTATTTTTGGTATATCTTGGAAATGTTATCTAAATGAAAATGTACCTCAACTGGGCTCCTTTAGCTCATTCTTTTGAGTAAGGGTTTCAAAACATTTTCGAGGGACCTAGACGAATCTTGTAGATAGAGACCCTCGTGCGATGAATCGAGCCATTGATGAGACGAAGGCTGTGAATTCATTGTATATATAATTTTGCATATTGTTCATAGTGAATATTTTGTTATGCATATATGTATATGTATAAAGTTGAAAAGGAACTACGTGGGCTTTGATCCTCAGTGGAGGAGGTACGTAGGCGGTCGGCTTAGTCAGGCTCAAGCCAGTATTTTGATAAAAATGTGCAATGGAATTTAAGAGGGTTTGAATGTTTTGATAATTTGAAGTAAACAAATGTATATGTATGTATATTGTGTTTGATTGGGTTGTGGGCTGATGAGTCTAAAGCGGGTTGAGAAGTTGAGGATTGTTGAGAGTTGAAAGATTAGAAGTGTTTTTAAATGTTTTTCGCGAGTTTTGTAAATTTAGGAAAGTCAGAAACAAAGGAAGCTACTGTGAATTTTTAGAAAATCCAGTGTTTGAAAAGGAAAGAAAAAAAAAAAAATTTTTACACTTCACTTCCGCATTATTTACTAAAGATATGTTAAGAATTGTAAAGGGGTTCGCTCCATGGATTTTATTTGACTGTTTTTAAGGAAAAGTTTCTATATCCATTGGAGTGCCGGGAGGTCCCCTCGGGTTAGAAGTTAATGATTAAGGATCCTTCAACGTGGTATCGAACCACGGTTTTGAAAATGGTATAAAGATTTGAAAAGTTTATTTTCATATGATTGTTTTAATGTTTTATTTTAAAATTTCATAAATTATTTATGTGATTTAAAACCATATATGCATTACATGACATATTGAATTTTTGAACACGAAAATGCGTCGTCAAAATGGTAGCCACGGGAGAGCTCTAAGGCATTAGTACCACCACCTGAAATCTTAGGAGTTTCATTTTACTTAGGAAATAATACTAGATCTTTTGAGTTGGAAGGTCTAGGAAAAAAAGGAGTCTTGGACTTTAATTTCAAAGATTACATCTGGAGGATAGGAGAATAGTGTGAGTGAAAAGATCATATAAGTTGGAAAAGGAATTGTAGGCATGTGTAGAAAGGTTCGCTCATCATCGGCCTTAGGAGGAATATTAATGTAATGTAAATCGGACTTGTCCCGAATGGGGTCTATTCGTCAGAATGAAAATCTATTACTACTTCAACATGGAAATGATAATGTTCTACGGGTTCAAACAGGGATGAGCAATTAGAGGACATGGGAGATCGATATTTCGAGGAATCAGTGTCAAGATAATTGTTGAAAATTTTTTTTTTTTTCTTTGAAGAAGACGATTCTAATGATAGATTAACATATAAAATGCATGATCTTATACATAATCGTGCACAATCAATTGTAGGATATGAGGTCCTTATTCCAAGAAATGCCATAAGTCATGTATCAAGAGAAGTTAGTCATGTATCATTGCTTGAAAAGTTGAATCCAATGATAAAAGATAAAATGGAAAAACCAAAAAGGTCCATATCATGGCTTGAAGAGATCTGCTGTAAGTTTTAGTCCATAGATTTGGACCACAATAGCGTCGACAGTCCATACACAATACGGCCAGGTAGTAGAGGCCGCAATTAGGGATGAGAGGAGCATGGGTTTGAAAATCCCGAAGACTCTGTGAGAGTCAGGCGAGAAATGGAGTGGGTCGACGTGGGTTTAGGGAGGTTCTAGTAAGCTATAAAATTGACATGATTCTAGATTGATTTTACTAAGAAATTGAAAAGAAAGAATGAGATTATAAGGATTGTCAATTTAGGTCAAACTTGGATGTTAATGCCGATGATATTGTTTGATTGGTTTAATTGATTTGTGTATTACTTGAAATGTTTGAAGGAATTAATGGAATTAAAAGTTCGATAGAAATGGGGTGAGAGGGTTAGACGAAGGGTTTAATTGGAAATGCATTGGAGTTGATTTAGTTTAAGTAAATCAATGACATTGGATGAATGATCAAATGTAGAATTTATTTGAAAGAAAATGGAAGAAATTGAAGAAATAATTATGAATGTGTAGTGGTAGGTTGACCACCTTAGGAGAAGTATGGAAAAGTTGAGTTTCCATTGATTTTAATCAATTGGAAGTGATTACATGCCCTAATGGAATGATTAAATTAATGTTTAAGAAGAAGAATTGATTAAGATATAAGTATAGTAAGGAATTTTTTGCTAAGGTGAAGGGCATTATGGGTTTTTCACTTTAAGGATGCTAATGGTTTGATTTAAGGCTTGCAAAGATGTCGTCATGAGCCTTGATTTATTGGAAGTGAATTGGATAAGTTGAGACTTCATGATGAGGATATTCCCAAGACAGTATTCAGAACACGGTACGGACAAATTTGAGTTTCTAGTCATGCCATTTGGACTTACGAATGCCCCAGCCACTTTTATGGATCTCATGAACAGGATTTTTAGGCCTTACTTAGATCAGCTTGTGATCGTGTTTATTGATGATATACTGATCTATTCGGGCGGTGGAGAGGAAGAACATGTAGAGCACTTGAGATAGTGCACTGAAGCATTAGGGAGCATCAGGTTATATGCTAAACTTCATTAAGTGTCCATTTGGCTCGGCAGTGTTGCTTTAGGACACATAGTTTCTCTGAGAGGATCTCGGTGGATCAGTGAGAAGGTGAAACTACTCCCAGATTGGAAACCTCCTACGAGTGTTATAGATAAGGAGTTTTAAAGGTTTGGCATAAATATTACCGTAAGTTCGTTGAGGGATTTTCGAATGGCGCACCTTTGGCCCCAGATTGACAAGGAAGAGGCAGTTTTTTTGTAATTCGGAAGGCTTGTCACGAGTTTCGATGGGCGAAAGTTGACCTCGCTCAGTGCCACACTTCCATGTGGAAGCGGATGAAGCTGCGGTGTATTGTGATGCCCTAGGCGGGGTCACAGGTTATGTGTGTCACGAGAATGACAAGGTGATTGCATATGCTTCTAGACGATTGAAGAAGCATGAGCAATTATCCTACCACGACAGGCTAGCGGCCGTAGTAATATGGAGGCATTACTTATATGGAGTGCCTCGTAGGATTTTTGCATGATCATACGAGCCAAGTGATCTCGCTTGGGCTGCATGAACCTAACAGAGACTCCGAGGAGATGGATCAACTGACAAGGATTATGAATGTACCTATCAATATCATCCTGAAAGGCGAACGTGGGTGTAAGATGCTCTTAGTAGGAGACCCATGAGTTCCATATCGCACTGGTGGTCGTGCATCTTCCTCGACTCAGAATTGAGGTCCTTAGGGTGTGAGACTGAACTACCGCATTCGGGATAATCGTTAGCCACATTTCATGTACGTCCTGTATTGATAGACAGGATTAGAGAGCTTCATATTCAGGATCCACGATACAAAGCCGAGAGGTGAAGTAGAGTCTAGAAACAAGTGGGATTGTCGGTCATCGAGAGAGGATGGTACCGTGGTCATGGGACGAGGTTATGTAAAATTTGATGTAGGTGATTGAGGAGAGATATTATGGAGGAAGTCCATTCTTCCGCTTATGCTATGCATCCGTGAAGTACAAAGATGTATCATACTTTAAAGGAACATCACGATGGAGCTCAGACACAACAGCTTATCAAAGCCGTGATTGGTATGGCCCTTATGAGGATCTTTGTATAATTTTAAACGCAGAACCCAAATCAATGTAATGAGGCAGGTGGAAAGGAAATCGTAGGTTTGGAGATCATTCAAGGGACTTGTGATAAGGTCAAGGTTATAAGGGATAGGACTGAAATTACACAAATGATTAAGTTATGCGGACAATCGCCGAGGGACCTAGAGTTCGGGAGTGGGGTAGGATATGGTATTTTTGAAGATTTCCCCATGGAAGGGCGTACTAAGATTTGGGAAACATGGAAATGAGTCCACCGTGATACTGGATCTATACAGATTATTGAAAGGATTGGAGAGGGTGACATATCGACTGAGTTGCCATCCGACCTCGATCGCAGATTCACGATGTTTTCCATATTTCTATGTCTAAGTATATACTCACTTTCACACATGTATTGACAGAGCAACCGTTGAAATACAGGAGAATTTGACATACGAAGAGGAACTAAGCAATGATCCTCGACTGGCCGAGAGCAAGTTCTCAAGAACAACACCATTCCGCTGGTGAAGGTATTTGCGGAGGAGTCATACCGTAGAGGAAGCATGGGAGCGTGAGGAGTGCATGCGAAGAGGCATTATTCCCATCTCTCGATGCAAGTATGAATGTTTTAATTTCGAGGACTAAATTTTTATAAGGAGGGGTGATTGTAAACGCCAACCTGAAAGGAATGTTATAATAGTAGTTTGAACCGGGACAGAGGTCCAATGATATAAACGAGGGTAGAGAATGCTCCTGACGCCATTCGACATGAAGTGGAATTTTCAAAATCAGAACTCGAATGCCCTAAGGAATAATGATTTTTCTTATTATATCTCGAATGAGGGGTTTGCAAAGGAATTTGTATGAAATTTCATTCTATGACTTCAATCGACATATTTAGAAGAGAATAGAGATTTATGAATAGTGATTCTGGACGAAAAATTGGAGCATAAAGGGAAATTTTTCTAAATCGCCTCTGAAATACGAAATGTCCTAATCAATCATGTAGTCTAACGAAATCAAACTGAGTGAAACTGGTCCGTTTCTCGATAGTTTCTGTGCGATCCGAACGTAATTCGGATAATAATACGCTATTGTCTGAATTTCCGATTTTAATGATTTTAAATCTGATTTCGGTGATTTCAAAGCCTGGAATCTACTGTGAAGGATTTAATTTGAATAATTCATGGTTAAATTGAAGTTTAGACGACCATAGAGTATTTTTGACATTTAATCGATATAAAAGCAGTAAAAGGCGAACTAGATAAAAATCTCGGCTTATAAATTCGAGATATTTTATCAGACTAGCCAATTAAAATCTTTCTAATGGCTAAGTTATGATTTAAATAATGGGTAAATGACTTGGTCTCATAAAATGGACCTATGAGAGGCTCGCTGGATTAAAGGGTAATTCACTCTTACAACAACTAATTGAATCTTTTCTGACTTAAGGTAATTTTGGAAAGTTGGAATTTAAAGCAAAATTAGGATTTAAGTCTCCAAATAGAGGAGATCACGATGAGAAGGAGAAAGAGAAAGGAGAAAAAGAGAAAAGAAAGGAAGAAAGGAGAAAGGGAAGAGAAAGGTTAGGGCAAAGTGAGAAGGGAATTTTTATGCTCTGCTTTTCAAGTGATCTTCAAGTGGTAATCAAGGAGAGGAGCCAAAGAAACTCAAGAAACAAGTAAGTTTTCATGGTGGGAAAGTTAGGGTTTGATGTTTTCCATGTTTAATGTCTTAAATTCTGGTATGGATGTTAAATTGATGGTATTTAAGGTTTAATGGTGCTGAATTTAATATCAATTGAGAAAGCCATGGTTTAGGTTAGGTTTTGACAAAATCAAGTGAGTAAGGGTTAGGTTTGATAGTGAATTGTGTGTGATATGTTGAAATGGGTATAATGCATCAGATTTAAGTGTTTGAGTGAAAGAAAATGGAAGAGAAAACACAATTTGGTAAATTTTTTTTGCTAGCCTTTGCACAGAAATGTCCTGCTTTCTCTGCTTTAATTCGCTTATTATAACTTGCCTATATTTCCTTAGATCTGAATTGAGTGATTCAAAATTATGGGTCTAGGGGAAAAATTCATCTGAAGGAAGTTCATGCAAATCAGAACTTAAAGTGCCTAAAACGGTTCAAAGTGGAGTTATGTGCGCATTCTCGTTTCGCTCAACCGAGTCATCTGTCAGGCAGATTGTATATGTGGTCGAGAGGGCTTTAGAGACAGAATTTTTAATTGAAAATTTAAAGAGATAAGTCATTTGATATATCAAGAACTGATCTTGAGAGTTTTACAAATTTGAAGACCGTTTGAATAATTCTTTTGAGTCATAAAGTCTATAGAGTATTGTTGGAAAAAAAAAAGGTTGGCCAAAATGAATGAGTTTTTAGTGCTTAAGGGTAATTTGTTCATTTGGCTTTAAATGAATGTGTATGGTGGATTAAAATGGAAGTTATGATTAATGTATAGTTGTGGTTTTCTTGGAAAAGGTGAAAAGGACTATCGGATTCGAATCCGGAAGTGCGGCACTGAGCGTGGAACTCGTGAGTGAAAAATGATATTTTGCGACCGAAGCTTTAAAAGTGAATGGTTTTAATGTTAAACCGGAAGTTTAATGACTTTATGTAAATGTTAAGGGCATATGGAAATGTTTTATCTTGCATTGTTTTATTATCTTGCATCAATGCATATATTTATATGTGTATTAAATATGTATGCATATGTTAAGGTATTATGAAAGTTTAAAATGTGTAAAGAAAGCATATGTATTTTAATGATAAAGTAAATGATTTAAATGTATTTATAAATGTATTTTTAAGAAATGTTTTACTGATGGTTACCAAACCCCTATGATCAAAAAGCAGGATCGAGTATCGAAGGAAGTACTTAAGCGTGTAAGGATTTAGAGGGTAGTTATAGGTTACTAACTGAGGGAGGGGAAATAGTGGTCTAGAGTAATATCCTTACACGTGATAAAGTACTATGACCTGAACCCTATGCAAAGCGTGAGTTTCTCCGCAGCCAGAGTGGTTATGACTGAATGTGACTGCCTCTCACTACAAGATTCGAAATCGTTTCGTGTTTATTCCTCCGGTTCCATCGAAAGAATGAAAGAAAGAAATAAAGAAAGAAAGTTTAAGGTGACGAATGTTTAAGGCATAAATGGATTTTAATGTATAAATTTATTGAAAGAAAGTTTAAGGCATAATCGCTTAAAGCATAAAATGGATTTTAAATGCATAAGTATTTATTGAAAGAAAGCTTAAGGTATAAATGTTTAAAGCATAAATTGATTTTAATGGTATAAGTATTTTTATTGAAAGAAAGTTTAAGGCATAAATGTTTAATGTATAAATGGATTTTAATCAGAGGGCATGTATGATTTTGGTGTATACCGAAATGTTATCTAAAATGAAAAATGTACACTCACCGGGTCTTTAGCCTTATCTTTTCCTGCGGGGTTTCAAAACATCTTGGGACTCCAAGACAAAGGCGCGATGAGGACCCTCCCGTGGCAAAGTGAATCTACCATTGATGAGACGAAGACCGGTGAATTCATCAGATATATAATTTTGCATATCACTCATAGTGAATTTGTTATGCATATATGTATATGTATAAAGTTGAAAAGGAACTACGTGGGCTTTGGATCCTCGGACGAGGCACGTAGGCGGCTCGCTTAAGTCCCGCCAAGCCCAAATTGTTTTGATAAAAACGTGTACGGAATTTAAGAGGGTTTGAAATGTTTTGATAATTAAGTAAAATAAATGTATATGTATGTATATTGTGTTTGATTGGGTTGTGGACGATGAGGTCTTCTAAAACTAAGTCGTAGAAGTTGAGAGGATTGCTGAGGATTGAAAGATTAGAAGCGTTTTTAAATGTTTTCGTAGGTTTCAGAATTGGGAAAGTCCGAAAACAAAGGAACTCGCGAATTTTCGAAAATCCAAGTGTTTGAAAAGGAAAGAAAAAAAAATAAAATTTTACACTTCGCTTCCGCATTATTTACTAAAGATATGTTAAGGATTGTAAAGGGGTTCGCTCCATGGATTTTATTTGACTGTTTTTAAGGAAAAGTTTCTATATCCATTGAGCGAGCATTCCTCGCGTGCTCGTGGAGGCTAATCCGGCCTGGATCCTTCATAGTGTCTTCCAAAATAAAAGAAGAGAAAAAGAAAAGCAAAAAAGAAAAGAAAAATAGGACCTCCATCAAGCTTCGCTTGAAACATGAGTAATGACCGAGGGGTTTACTGCGCGAAAGCCTTAAAGCCCACGCCCTAAGCCAATCGGGGTCGAGTCACGACTTGTTCAAGCACCTGAGTCACTCCATTAACCCCATTACACGAACTTGGTGAAGTCGAACCTCAACATTACACCCTACAACACAAAAAAGAATTGTGTAATAAGGGCAGTCCCGATCTATTTATGTTGGTTAACATACAAGCTATGGCATTAGCTCTCTACATAAATAGGGAGAAAGGCATGCTTTGTAGTTTATGATTGAGGACCCGATCAAATAAACCTCAGAGCTTTATGTAGAAGAGCCCTCGGTCTGGCGCCTCGAGGGAGGGAGCTTGTTGGTCACCAACATGTATAGTTTTCATTCTTTCTTCAGATGGTTATTAGCTTAGGGCTTTTTCTAATCGTGACGCTATGCATTACTTCAGATAAACCTTTTGACCTCCAATGTTTTTTGCCTCTACTTGTTGATTGAATCTTTAATTTGACTAGTAAATGTGTTTATTAGTGTGGATTAGTGCCCAAAAAGTGCTATTTTGAACCCTATTTAAGATAGGTTCTAAGTACTTTTTGTTTACTAATCATATTAGTTAAACCGATTGACACGTTTAGGTCCCTTTGATACTAATGATTGTATTTCGAGGTTGTTATGGTAGTTTTTGCAGATTTCAGAAACCTATTCTATCATATCAAGCTAAGCATATCGAAGTTGAGCTGATTTACATCGAGTTCGTATGATTTATCTTCGATTTCATAGGGCTAGGAATGAAGAAATTGATCCAGAAGCAAGCAGGAGGAAGCAGGAGGAATGTTGATCCGACCAAAACATGTACACAAGCCAACGACACTGCTACCCAAAGACTATTGTTTAATCCCTGGCAACGGTACCATAAACTTGTTGATTGAGACCAAATTACATATACACCAATTTTTAGCACTATCACACGAGGATTATTAATTAATCCAAGCAACAGTACTATAAACTTTGTTGATATTATACTTTTCAAACCAAAAATCTCCTAGAATAAATCATTTCAAATTTTGGTTTTGGTCTGATATTCTGCAAGTGCACGGGTCGACAAGTAATAAAATGGATTTAAGTCCAGATATCGATCCCACATAGATCTCAAGAATTTAATATCAACTACCCTGACTACTCGCACTTCATACTATTTGGACCATAGAATTAGATTGGTGTCCAACTTAAAAAGATGGGAATTATGCTACTTCAAGGGAAATAAATGAACAATCAAATAAACTGAAATAATAAGAATAAAGAATAATGAATTTCTAAGAAAAGAAATGAATACTGAATAGTTATCCTCAGAAGACACATCAAGAGAAACAGTTATAGTGAACGATCAATTCCTGTAGTTAATACTGATAAAATTTCTTGATTATCTCAAGTTTCAAAATCCGTCTACATGCTCGTAGTGCAGCCGGATCTCTCCGCACCCACACATTTCATTATCTAATTCCATCCCGATTCTCTCAATTGGCTAGAACGAGATAACTTCCTTTAAAAGGACTTCCTTTAATCCGGGTATTTTTCTTTCGTGAATACTTCATACCCATTTTATGGATCAGAAACCTTAGCCCTAAGTTATCGCTCACAAGGATATACAACTTCCAGATTACTCCTCCTCAAAATTAGAATAGATCACCCTTCTCGATTAGATCCCGCCTAATACTGATCGGGCCTCACTATCCGACCGAGGTGAACTTTGTTTGTTTAAATAGATAACCTGCTCAACTCGCTCTGATTTCAAGTGAGAAGAGGATTTATCTAAGTGAACTTACAAAGCTCAAAAGATCCCTAATAGCAAAAGTTAGTATACCTTCAAAGAAATATACATTACTCTCAGGAATGTCTTCCCTGTGTCACTCAGAGGACCTCCTTGAAATCATAGTAATGACGCAAATCTTAATCGGGTATAAGAAACTGATATTCAGATCCCAAGACAAGAAACCCAAAACCAGAAGTAAATTATTTCACTGAAATTAACAAGCTGCTGGAAACGACTAAAGGAAAGATAAATTCTGACTATAACGTTCACTTAATGGAAGCTGGGTTCCTCAATTACTCGAATTACACGATACAAAGATTCCTCCGATCATAAGAATTGACCGCAATTTGAACCTAAACAATCGAATTCCAAAATTTGTTCAACTTCAAGCATTCCGTAGTAATTTGAGTAAAGAAATTGAATTCTCATTCGCCCATACCAATCGATACCATCCAAATCCGTAAAATACAAACGAAAGTAAAATACAAGAAAATAACTGGTCTAAACGACTAAATAAAATAAATAAGAAAAAGAAAAGAAAAGAAAGAAAAGAAAATTAAAAATTCAGCCTGTGCTACATAGATCTCCTTCTCTCGCTTCGCTGCAACTCACCCAGGTAGCACGAGTTTGAGGAGTTTCCACAAACTCGAACCCAATGTACTTACCTGTGGATTTCAGAGTAGCCAGGCCCAAGTTCCTGTTGAAGTCGCGACCTCAACTTCCTTGTCGCGACAGCATTCATGTCGCGACATCGATCTCATGTCGCGACATCGACTTAAAGTTTTGTAGGTTTCAGTTGATCGCTTGTGATGTCGCGACATCATGGCCTTGTCGCGACATCCATTCTAGTCCTTTGCAGTCTTCAATGGTTGTTCCTCATGTCGCGACCTCAGGATGTTGTCACGACATGGGCCTGGCCCTTGCACCCTTCCACTGGCTGTCATGATGTCGCTGACTCAGCTTTCTTGTCGCCGATATCACTTAACGCCTGTAGGATCAGACCGGGTTGTCTTTGATGTCGCGGCCTCGCCGCCGCAACATCATTCCTTTAATTTCGCCTTTCCTTCCTCACCGCTTATACTGCGGATCCTCGCTACGACTGCATCGACTCTTCTTAAATTTTCTGATGTCACGACTTTAACCTGGACTTCACTCCACAACTACATCAATGACTGCATTGTTTTTATTTATGCTCACAATCGACGCACCTTTATTCCAATTTATCAATGTATTTTTCACTGCTTTTTTCTTCTTCCATTCTACCGCTAATAACAAATGACAGTTTCTTCCATATTTCTCAAAGTAAATGTCCCTTTTTATATGAAAATCAAGCGTAAAAATGGACTAAAAAATAGTTGACTTTTAAGCTCATCAAACTCCCCCAAACTTAAAATTTTGTCATTCTCAAGCAAATAAAAGAGAATCGGTTTTGTCTCAAACAAAAAGGACATTTTTCTGATTTATTTTGCTGTAGACTACAATTCAATTGAAATATAAGGACTGCATAGTTTTCTGTACATCTAGCCTCAAAGTTCAAATCAAGGTTAATTTCTACTTTCTTCAGTATGCAAAACCAAATTGTTGAAATTGTTTCACAAATGAAGCAGTTAATCGTTTCCCCGCTGATTTGTGTTCTCTACCATATCCTGGATGAGTCTATCAACCATTAGAGAATTTTCACAATTTAGATCTTTTTCTGATTTTTTTCAAATTCCATAAGCTTGTTGTTCATATTGATCTCCACTAATGTAGGTGATTCCAACCTTCAAAATCAATCAGGTCTTTTGGGCTTGTAATATTAGGCTTGGGTAAATGGTAGGATGAATGGAATTTTTAGGTTAAGATTACCATTATTCCTCTTTCCATTGTACTCATCTACTGCCCTTTCCTCCTTGTAATTTCTTTAAATAAACTCCCCCAAGCTTCATGTTTGGGACATATCCTTGTTTGCTTTACTTTAGAACTGTATGCCCCCTTCTTATCATTTGTAATTCAAACTGGGAGAGTTTTTCTTCATATCTCCATTTAGGAATAGAGTTATGTTTTTGTCTTTTTAGACTTTCTAACACTCTTAACGAACTTTGGGTTAGTAGCTCCCATACCAAAATTGTATTAGGTACTAAAAAGTTGAAACACCCCTAAGAACTTAATTTGGCTCAAGAGAGTCGCCACAAGACAAAAACCTATTCCCTTTAACCTTCTTTTCTACCATACATTTTTCTGATTCGCATCTTTTCCTCTTCACTCCCTTTTCCCCATTTTCTCCTCAGCTCCTCAAAATTTTAAACTCCCCCAAACTTCATTTCTTCCTCTCTTTTTGAATTCTCTGGCAATCTCTGGTTCTTTGGAGGGTTGATTCTTTAGGATGGGTTTGTAAACTTGTTGGTTTATTTTTGAGAGTAAGGCTTGCTTTGGCTCTGAACTAAGTATATACTCAAGACAAAAATAAAGGGATGGCCTGATCAAGCTCAAAATTTCCAAGGATGGCCTGCATCATTTCTTGTTGATTGTATCACCTAGGATTTCGCCTTGATCAATAATTTAACAAGTTCTAGAATTTGAATCGATTAATTGTGATTCTCTCTAAGGGTTTCTTGACTCATACGAGATTATAAGAATTAAAAGATGTTATTTCTAGCAGGTTCCTTGACTCACTGTTCATACCACAAATTCAAAATAATTGTTTTGTTCTGTCAATCGTATCACCATTCCTATTCTGAACTCATCAGCAAAATTTCCAGTTAATTATGCAATTTTGTTTTTCAATGAAATTGCATTTGTTTGCCATTCAGCACTTATTCTGCAGTTTACATATTTATTTATTCTACTAATCAATATTAACTACTTCACCCAACTCGCATGATATCATATCAGCATTTTCATTCAAGAGCCAGTCATGTTGTTATTCTACTATCAATAAAAGCAACAAGTAAACACAAATTGAACTCAAACTATTATCAACAAATTTCTGATTTTATTCATGATTTTGTTGCAACTGTTGTAAACAACAAAGATAGTGAAAGAGGGATTGACTGACAATTCAACGGATAAGTCGGTTTTTTTCTTTCGCTTACGGTATAGATATTTGGGGGATCCAGATCAAGGGTATCAAATTTTGGTTGGAATTCTGGGATATTCACTTCCACCTTCCTCTTTCCCTTGGCATTCTCTTTTCACCATTCTTCCCGCGGTTAATTGCCAGGAGATCCACCTCTCGCTCACCCTCATCCCGCCTCATTCCAAGTGTGTTCATGTTTTTCTCCACTCACGGTAACCTCCAAAATTTTTGGATGTTGTTGCTTTGATCAAACTGTGCTCCTCTAAACAAATCTTTCTCCAATAAGCATCGTTGTCATCCAACACCTTATCTCTTCCTTCCATTTTTTCAAAAAATCTTTCATCGTGTGGACATATAAAGTGAATTAATCCACCAATAATTCCTTGTTTGCTCCTCTTGTTTGTCCTCTTTTTATTATTCCTGTGAGTTGATTGTCTCTGTTGAATTGGTTATTGTAGAATGCCTTGTGGCTGAGCTGTAGCTTCTTTAGTAGGTCCTTATCCCTCTTCTCCATTTATTCGTCTTCCTCGTCGCTATCATACTCCTTTCATCCGGTTTCTTCTCTCCTTTCACTCTTCTTCTTCCCATTCCCGATCTCTCTTCTTTTATCTCTCGATTCAAACCTTTCTTCTTTCTCATAGCTTCTTCCTCCCACGTTGATCTCTTTTAATTCTAACATGTGTATCATCTCAATCGCTCGCCGATACTCCCACCTCTTTCTCTCTTCTTCCATCCTGCTCGCATCGGGATATGAGCATTTCCATGATTTGCTTGTTCTCGTGGTCCCTCTGAAGCCCCCCGCTCTCTGAATGTTCGCCACATGGGGACTAGCTAAGGATAGAAAAATCCACGGGGTTCCTTCATTTCGGCTCTTCATTGTCTCGCAAAGTATTAGTTCCAAAAGGATTTTCTCGAGTTCTCTCTCTTCCCCGTTTCCAACTAGATTCTTCTTGTTTTAATCAACACCCTTTTCTCTTTCCGGTTTCTGTCCTTGTCACCAGTTTGAGAGGTGAGTCCTAGTAGGATTTCTTCTTTTTCTTGTGCTACCTTCACCCCAAATTTTCAAGCATAAGACAGTTGATTTGCTGCCGCGAGGGATAAGCCCTTATTTCTCTCATGGTACCTTTCATTATGGAGTTTTTAATTAGTGCTCCTACATCGAGCTTCGCACTTTCTGTAATAGCATAGAGCAAACTGCTTCTCGCTTCTCAATCGTGTCTCAAATGCTTTGTCAGTACTAAAACAGAGGCGTAAGTGAACCATACCTTAGCCTTCAAAATGTAGGCTTCCTGCTCGTGGTCTGGGTCCTCCTTTCTCCCCTGCCCCGCCTGCGCTTCCCACGTTAGAAGCTTTTCCTCAGAATCTTTTAAATCTCGTTTTCCAGAGCTTTTCGAACTGGGACCCATGTTCGTGGTCTCCGCTATCCACAACCTCAAGAATGCCTGCCCGCATGGCACCCACACCCTCCGACGAACAATCGATTGCCTTCGCCTACCGATTCGCATAGAATTCTTTTCTTCACCACGCCTTGTAGCCTCGACTTTTGATGTGCGATGTGTTTCTCACTTGCTCAATCATCTATTCAGTGGGCAAGAGGTTTCGACCCTTTCCGATACAACCCTTTTGCATAATGCTTCCGCCTGGAGTAGGCTTCCTCTGACACAAATTCTTCTATTTCTTCTCTGTTTTCCTTTGCCCTTGTTCGCTCTTTCTTCTTAGAAACCCACAGCACTGGGTGTTTCGATAAAGTATCTTTTCAACTCCGCTCCTTCCTGGGCCTCGTTTTCTTCTTCCTGTTGCACGTGTTCCTCCCCGATTTCTTCCGCATTAGGCACTGACCGGGTTTCAGCCATTTGAAAAGGAAGGAAAGTTTCTGAAGATTTTGGGAACTAGGGTTTTCAGGAGTTTAGAATCGTGGCGGTAGAGGATGGACTGCTCGAATTTGAATGGAAGTGGAAAGTTCTCCAACCGCTGCAATTAATCAAATCTATGAGGTCTAATGATTATTTCATTAAATTTCAATACATACTTCAATGCGCTGTTGAAACTATATGTCGTCATTTAAAATTAGGTGACGGTACCAAGCTACCAAATCTTATTATTGCCGTGACATAGAATTACTTGTCATTTATTGTTACTCAACCAATGCTGGATAATAATCCGTCAGGACAACAAATATCCTCTATATGTTATAAATGTCACAACTTCTCCTGTAGGCATTTGTTCTTGTCGCGACCGCTTCTTCTTTCTTTCAATCGGGTCAAGACATCCCTAATGATGCCACACTAGCCAAGATTTCGCTTCAATTTATCGATCGACGTATTTAATCTCTTTATCGACCAAACTCTCAAAGATTAAAGAAACTAAATTCACACAAAGAATTCATTATTATATTCATTTTATTTCCTCACATAATTTTTCTAGGGAAAAGAATGCTTCCTTGTTTTCCTTAATTCCTTCCTGTTAATTGCTGAAGTTATCCTGAATTTTAATCTTCCCTCCTTTCTTCGCCTTTTTGTACGAGCATTCTGCAATTTTGACAGAAATGGTCTAATTAATACAAAAATCAAGTCCTATATTAAAAGCTAATAAATAAACATAAATTCTAATAAAATTCAAAATCTAGATTTGAGAAATGAAATCTGTATACATTATTTCTAGCTTATTCTTAATGACTTGCTGCTTAATCCTTCTTTCAGATAACCCAAGCTCTTCCATTCCTTCTTCTCTCCTTAAATAGTGCTTCGGCCTTGTCCATTGACTCTAAATTTCTCCAAAAGATCTGCCCCACGTCACTGCCTCCAAATGTATTGGTTTGACACCATTGTGTATGGTCCACCCCATTTTGACTTCAAACTTCCCCGGGAACAATTTCAATCTAGAATTAAAACAAAGAGAACCTGCTCTCAAGCTTCCGAACTCCTTCTCAGATCCTTTGATCATGCCATTTCTTTGCTTTATCCTTGTATTCTTCAGCATTATCATAGTCATTTCTAATTCTTCCAATCACAAACAGCAAATCTTTCTTCTCATAGCTTTAAAACTAAGTTCAACTTCTCGATGGCCTACATCATTTTGTATTCCAATTCCGCAGGTAAGTAGTGACATGGTTTCCTAAAACAATTTCAGAGTGGGGACATTCCAATAGAGTTTTGTGCGTGCCCCGTAGCTTCTCCACACAAGATCATCAAGTTTGGAAGACCAATCCTTCCCCGCCAGCTCACAAATTTTTCAAGTATTCTTTAATCTCCCCGTTGGAAATTTCTCATTCCATTGGTCCTGTGGATGATAATCTAGACTCATTACATGTTTGATCCCATACCGCCGCGGTTTTGCAAATATCTTGCTTTGCAAAATGGCTTCCCCCCATCACTAATGATAGCCTGGTGTTCCACCGCTTCAAAATATTCTTTTTCAGTAAGAAACTCACAATCGATTCGTGATCACTGAACAAGCCACGCTCCACCCATTTGGAAACATAGTCAACTGCTAGCAGTATATATAGGTTCCTAAATGATAGTGGAAATGGTCCCATAAAATTTATTCCCCATACATCAAAGATTTGTACCACCATTATGCCTCTTAGGGGCATTTATCACGCTGATATTTCCACCTTTGGCATCTGTCACATAATTTAACCCATTCTAAGACAATCTCTCGAAAATAAGGCCAATAAAATCCGTGATTGGAGTATCTTATGAGTCGTTTCTTTCCTTAAAATGCCCCATATGGTGATGCATGACATTCATCCGTAATTTTCCTTGTTCATTTTCTCGCACACATCTTCTATTATCATATCAGCACCTCTTTAAATGTGAGGATCATCCCAAATATAATACCCGCCGCGCCCGCTCTCTTCATTGGGAGGTGAATTCTAAGGAACTACTCCACAAGATAATAAATAGTTCACAATGTCGACATACCATGGAAGTTGACGGAAACTTTCAAAGCGATTGCTAAATCTGTAAAGTCTGTTAATATTACTTTCTCTTCACTTTGTGCTTCTTTCTACTCTTGACAAGTGATCGGCTATCACATTGTCACACTTGCCCTAACCTTGATCTCGATTGATCTCTTACTGTCGCGGTACCGCCTTATCAATCTTGGCTTAGCTTCCTTCTTTGACATCGGTACTTGATTCTTTGCATGACGTCCGTGCATGGGCATAACAACGCAGGATCCTAAATGTATTGCTTGAATTTTCCTGGCTTAAAGACTATGGCTAACATTTTCCTTTTCGGTTGTTGAGTAGCTTTCTTGTGCCTCATTAGAGGATTACACTAGCATAGTATATGATCTAAATATTTTCTCTTTATGTTTGTCCAAGGCGACTCCATTTGCAAAATCTTGGCATCACACATTATCTCAAAACCACGATGTCGATGCGGCCATTATAGGTGCTTGAATCAATTTGATCTTGATTTCTTCAAAAGCCTTGCGAGAGTCCTCAAAATTAAATCTTTATATCTTCTCCATTAATACGCATAATTAGTGCAAAATTTATTTTGAAAAATTCCTTGATGAATCTCACGCCAAAATCAGGCATGCCCCGAAGCTTCTTACTCCTTTCTTGTGGTAGGTGGTGCTGAAGTTTTAATAATGGATATCTTGGACCAATTACACTTGAGTCACAGCCAGCAGAAATTTTATGTCGAAACGATACAGCCACATCACCATAAAATGGCATTTTCCCGATTCGGTGCTAGTTGTTTGTCTTGGCATCTTTGAAACCTTTGTTCCAAGTTCTTCTTCAAACAACGATCAAAGCCCGGACCAATACCACCGTAAATTCATCCGTAAAAATTTTCATAACCTCTTGACAATTAAGAATATTGACATCATACACCTTTGGAATGTGGCGAGGCATTACACGGCCCGAATGGCATCCTTACGGCGAAGGTACCATAAGGACATGTAGATGGTCTTTCTTGGTCCTCGGGGTGCAATATGTCTGATTGTATCCTGAATATCCATCCAGGAAACAAAAGTGAGGGTGTCACTTGCCGATCACATCCGGCGTCGATCCAATGAAGAGACGAGGAAAATGATGCTCTCTGGTGTTTGTATTCGACTTCACGTAATCAATGCATACCCTCGACTGTCAACGTTTCTTGTTGAATCAACTCATTTTTTCTCCTTTGCGGATCACGATGAAATCCACCTTCTTTGGAACCACATGAGCTGGACTCGCGGGGTATGAAATTGCATAAATGAAACGGCATTCGGCGATTTGAGTACCTCGCTTCTTGACTACTTCCTTCATTGCGGATTCGATTTAAGCTTTGATGTTCTACAATTGGCTTTGAGTTTCTTCTTGAGAGAATATTGTGCCTTCACCAAGAATTGATGGGTACGATACGCTTGAGCTCTTGATGGACAGTATGGGCTAACATGTTTCTTGAATCTTGACAAATTTTATGTTCCTCCTCATCTTGATATACTTCGAGATAATCCTTTGGTTTCTACGGGGTGGTTCTAAGTAAACATACTTTAAATGACTTGACAATTCTTTCAACACTAGCCCTTCTTCACTCGTTTCTTGTTGAATTTCCACCTTTTCATTTTTCTCTTGTTAAATCCCTACGCTGCGTGTAACCATCCGCAGTTTCTATAGAATGAGAAGCGTTGTATGGACAATCGAGTAATCAACCCGATGTCATAGAAATTCATCTCTTTTCATTTGATAAAAATTTAGACATTACAATCATTGTGAACATCGGGGTTGTGGGTAGACATCATCGAAACTACATTGAAATTTTCTTTCTATACATGTACATATCTGCGCATGCCGCTTTGATCAAGGTGACTTGGCCCGACTTCCTCTCAACCTTAGGTAAGAACTCCTTTGCATCGATCAAAGCGACTCATTGGCAGGAATGGTCTTTCCGATAGCGAGTACTTGTGAAGATGCATTATTCTCGAGAATGATGAAGTCTCTTGGGAAAACAAATTTCAATGATGTGACACATCTTCCAGAATCTTGGCCGGGTTTACCATCGATCACATGCGCCCATTTGAAGGAAGTAATAAGTGGTGGGAATCCAACTCCCCAAGCAATTGGCAGCAACGAGAGCGGCATCTGGTTATACTGGCTAAGCGAGTCACGAGAGGAAGCTTTTACGGATTTCAACTCCTTCCATGATCTGAGGAATTGTAAAACTCCACAGATCATTCATCTTTTAAGCAATTCTTTCTTGTCAAAGCAACACGCAAGTAGCAGTGAGATTCACCATCCCTTCTTCTACGATCTTTCTTTTCTTGCTCATAATTTCTTTCAGGAATTTAGAATATAGTGGCATCCCCAGTCACTACTTGATAAAGGGTATGCGATCTCTAGTTTTACGAAAGGTTTTGAGAGGCTGCCTGGCCTTTCACTCTATCTTTGAGGATTCTGCGATCGCTATGGAAATAGCAGCTGCGAGTCTAGAGCTATGGATGTCCTTCAGGTCCTCTTTCTTTCTCTCCAGTTCTTCTTCCCTTTTAAGGCTTTCTTTTTGATCTTCTTGTAATTTTTCTTTCATCAATTCAACTCCTTCCCACTCTGGCTACACGACCATACGATCTTTGGATTTTCTTTGTGTGGCTTGGGAGAGGTGTCTTTCTCCCCGGCTTTTCACGGGTTAGGGCAATTTATACTACCAAGTCTCAGGGTTCTTGAGGTTGCATTGGTGGTGTTAACTTGAAAATTGAGCGCGATTGTTCCCGATTCGAACTCTATTCATGGAGATTCATGACTTCTTATTATCCCATGAACTCGGCATACGTTCTTCCAAAAAGATAGGGCCGTCCGCGACCACGATATTCATTTTATGTGTTCATTTCCTTCCTACTTTGCTAGCTGCTGGAATCTTTGTGAATTTGCGATAACCACAATGGAGGTTTTGTACTTGCCTTGGGCCTTGTGAAGCCCCTCCACCATACGAAAGATTCTCATGATTCCTCAGTGTCGGTAGGTTGGTATTGGGTTTGAAATGGTAGTTTCTCGGCTCACCCAAATACTTAACCTCTTGACATCGTAAATTTTTCATCGATAAGCTCTACTCGGTACTCCTTGATAATTCTCTTTTCATTGCTCTATTTCATGGGCGGGTGTGTCTTTCTTTTCCTTCTTTGTCCATCGGTGCATAATGGCGTCGACTTGGCCTCCATGGGTGTCATTTTGCTCGACTCGAGATCCAGCACTTTTCCTCTGTTGTTTCCTCTTGAAAACCCGGAAGGAGTTTTTCATATTACGTGGCAGGGTCCTGATCGGATCTCTTGCCTCCTCAGCACTCTTACGTTTGAATGCTCCACAGCATGAAGCATCAATGATCCCTTTTGATATATCATTCATGGAATGATATACAATGTCCATCACGAGTCTAAATCTATCCGTGCATTGGACATCTTCGGCAGCAGTTTAAATCTTTCCCCGAAGCCACGTAGAGGCTTTCATCCTCCTATTTGGAACACGATGATTTCCCTCCTTCTGAGGGTGGTGGCGGTGGGAGAAGAATCTACCTAAGTAGGCCTCACCGACTCCTCCAGAGTGTCAAGCGAATCCATATGGTAAGAACTGTACCATGTAGGCTGTTGTATCGATAGAGAGAATGGGAATAGATGTAGTCACGATGACTTCGAATGCCACTTGCAGTTAAGAAGCTGTATTAGCCATCACGAGGAAATCTTCGAGTGCTCATTTGTATTCGGTGGGATGGCGATAAACTAATCTTCAGAACCATTGTCGATCTTTGATTTAGTTAAGTTATTGGCATCTTCTGGTACATCACGATCATGATATTCATCTGAATAATTGGTCTCAGAAATCCTCCATTATTATGCGTGATTTGGAGGGTCTTAAAGAATTTGCTTCTCTATGCTCTTCATTAATTTCGTCTTTCGTCTTCCATGGTTGAGTTTTACGCCTTCTTTATCTTGCTCCGAAGCTTCAGTGTTTTCTCTAGTGCATGTCTCTTTGGAATCGGATCGGGTGTTGTTCCTATGCATTAAACTTTTGTTCCTGAAATCAAAACATACTTACATTAAAAGGATTAGTCTGGTCAACAAATATTTTCAATATGGTTTGTTAAAAGTTAGTGGCTAAAAATAACCACCGCATGAAAAGCTATTTTTGTTCTTTTTCTTTTAAAAATGTCCAAATTAGTATTTCCTTCTTTCATCTGAATATTGATTTAATTAAATTCTTTTGATCCCACAGGCAATGGCATGCATAAAACATGTTGATCGAGCCAAGCATGTACACAAGCCAGCGACAACGCTACCCAGACTATTGTTTTAATCTGAGCTGCTTGGTACCATAAACTCGTTGATTGAGAGGCCAAAATTACATATACACGGTTTTTAGCATATCACCACGAGTTATTAATTAATCGAGCGATGCCTACCTGGCTTTGTTGATATTATACTTTTCAAACCAAAAATCTCCTAGAATAAATCATTTCGAGTTTTGGTTACGATGCGATGTCTGTAGTGCAGTCGACAAGTAATAAAATGGATTTAAGTCCATATACCTCGATCCACAGAGATCTCGAAGAATTTAATGTCAACTACCACGACTACTTACTCGGCTTATTATATTTGGACCATAGAATTAGATTGGTGTCGACTTATAAAAGTAGAATTGTATGCGCTAATTCAAAGGGAAATAAATGAAACGATCAAATAAAGCGAAATAGCAAGAATAAAAGTATAATGAATTTCTAAGAAATGAATGCGAATAGTTATCCTCGAAGACACATCAAGAGAAACGATTGTAGTGAGCGATCAATTCTACGTAGTTATCTTGATAAATTTCTTGATTATCTCAAGTTTCAAAATACATCAGCGTTTGCATCAGTCAAATTTGGATCTCCATCACATTCGACATCTAATTCATCCTGATTCTCTCGAATTACGAGGAGCGAGATAACTAATTTTAAAAGAACTTCATAATCACAATTATTTTTCTTTTGCAATACTTCATACCATTTTATGAATTTGTAAACCTTAGCTCCAGTTATCGGTCAGCTTGAGATGTCTGACTTCAGTTACTCCTCCCTCAAAATTAGAATAGTGCCCGCCCTTGGGGGCCCAGATCTCGGCTAACACGGGATTAGCTCACTATCAGAGATTGAGGTGGAACTCTTTGTTTGTTTAAATAGATAACTCTTTCAACTCGTTCTTGATTTCAAGTGAGAAGAGGATTTATCTAGAAGTGAACACAAAGCTCAGATCCTTAATAGCGAGGTTAGTATACCTTCAAAAATATACATTACTCCTCAAGAATGTCTTCCATGTGTCACTCGGAGGACCTCATGAAATCCTTAATGACCGAATCTTAAGCCCCGGGTATAGAAAGCAGTATTGAGGGATCCCCACACGAGACAAGAAACACAAAATAAGTAAATTCTTTCAGCGAAATTAACAAGTTTCTTTGGAAGCGACTAAGGGAAAGATAAATTCGATATAACGTTCATAATGGAAGAATTTGGGTTCTCGATTCTTGAATTACGATCTGACATTCCTCGATCATAAGAATAAGCGCAATTTGAAGCGAAGAGCTGTGAATTCAGAAATTTGTGAAACTGAGACATTCAGGTAGTAATTTGAGAAAGAAATTGAATTCTAGGTCAACTTATTGATAGATAACATCCAAATCAAGGAAAATACAGCAGTAAAATTACGAGAAAATAATATGCTCTAAAACGACGGAAATAAAAGAAATAAGAAAAAGAAAAGAAAATAAAATAAAATAAAATAAAAAATTTGAAAAGCCCGAACTGCAGATCTCTCATGCAGCACTTTGCAACTTCCTTTCTTTTATTATGGGTATTTAGCGTATTTATAGGATTTTCAATTGGGCCTAATCTGATATGGCCTGCGTAGGATTTCACGGTAGCCGGGCCCAAAATTCTTTGTTCAAGTGCGACCTCCAACTTCCTTATGCCGCCTTGGCATTCATGTCGACATCGATCTCGCATCATCGTGACATCGACTTAAAGTTTCTGAGGTTTAGTTGATGCGCTTGTGATGGCCAGCGACATCATGGCCTTGTCAGCGACATCCATTCTAGTCGCTGCGATCTTCAATGGTTGTGCGTCTTGGCGACATCAGGGATATTTATGTCGGCGACATGGGCTCCGAAGTCTTGCACCCTTCCTTTAGTTGTCATGATGGCCAGCGACCTCGAGTTTTCTTGTCGGCGACATCGCCTATCTTCTTTGAGCGCGCTGGTTGTCTTTGATGTCGCGACCTCAGTTTTCTGTCGCCCATCATTCACCACAATTTACGCTCCTTCCTCGACTTCCTATCTTTGTGATCCCGTCCTCGCGACCTGCATCGAATTCTCTTAAATTTTCTTGATGTCACGACCTCAGAACTGGACTTTGCGGACCTGGCTGCATGTGGCTGAAGCGGATTGCTTTTATTTACCACGCTCACCTTAATTATTTGCACCTTTATTCCCTTATTCTTGCATTTTTCTCTTGCCTTTTCCTTCTTTCTTCCATTCTACGCTAATAACAAATGGATGAGTTTCTTCATATTTGCAAAGTAATTGTCCCTTTTATATGAAAATCAAGCGAGAAAAATGAATTTAAAATAGATGACTTTTAAGCTCATCAAAGGAGCGAGACGACGGGGAATTTCGCTATAGTAGCGAGAATTTAGCTACATTAGCGAAATTTTAAACTCTTATAACAATTCGCTACATAAGCGAATTTCGCTATAGCAAATTTTTTTATTGTAGCGAAATTTAGCTGACCAGGCCCTCGTTACAATAGAAAATTTCGTTAATAGCGAAAATTTTGTTGGAATTCTGACGGAATATCAATCTGATTAGGAACATAAATGCGGCGGAATTTAAAAATTTGTCATTTAACCCACAAGGATCTGGGCGTTTCATAAAGCCTTTAAGGAGGGAAGGAAGAGTGCGAAACTTACCTCTTGTAGATCGATTAGTCAAGCCTTCAAAGTCTGTGTCTTGGTTTATTCGGATCTTCAAAGGTCTTTGCCTTTACGGCGACCACCCTCTACAAGTATCCACACACGAACAAATAATAAACGATCTTGTTGAATGCTAGTTCAGGTTTGTCTTCTCAAAACGAAATTAGGGTTTTTCTTTTCTTTCTCTCTGTTTTTGATTTTCTCAGAGTAAAAGACGACTATAACAAAAATATATATGTCTCACACACACACACACACACACACACACACACACACACACACAGATATATATATATATCTATATAAGTCTGCTAGGGTTTAAGTCAAAAGCGAATTTTAGAATTATTATATATTTAAAACACTTTTAAATAATAACAATTTAAATTCACAAAACATAACAGTTCAAAGACATAACCGTTTCCGCAATTTAAACTTTTCTCAAAATTAAATTCTAATTTAAATAACAATTTAAATTCACAAAACATAACCGTTCAGACATAACCATTTCGAGAAATTTAAACTTTCTCAAAAATTAAATTCGAATTTAAATAACAATTTCAATTCACAAAACATCAACAAGTTCAAGACATAACCGTTTCACAAATTTAAACTTTCTGAAATTAGAATTCGAATTTAAATAGCAATAATTGTTGTGCAATTTAAAATAATATCATCATTTTAAGTACTACGAGGGTGAAAAACCATAGCAGATTTATTTATTGGTTCTTAATGTGTGACCCTATAGGTTCAATTAACATTGTGATGAGCTTTAAATCACATTTGATCCCCTCTGAGTCATAAGTGGCCTCACAGCGAGACGGTATATGACTGCAAGTTAAATGAAAAGCTAATAATTCGAGACAACCTTAATATAGCTAATGACATAATCCTTTTGTCTCATGATATCTTGATATAATATAAGGCATGGACAAAGTCAACCTTATATCGTTTTATCTTTGATTACTTGAAACTGATTAAATGACTAAACAGTGGCATGGATCTCCGTCAATTGTTTGACACGACATATTTCTCAGTCTCAATTGTCGGGGGACCAAGATATCTCTCTCTTATAATAGGAGAGCCAAAATTCCATTTTATTCTCTCATATCTCACTATAATTCTTTTTATGTTCAAGTATAACCTTTATAGTCATCGATTAAAAACCCGGCGTTTGATTATGCTCCAACCTGATATTCCTTATGTTGAGAACTATAGCGATCTAGTTGAGGATTTAATGACCGCAATGTAGAAGTTAACTTATGACTTTGTCGATGTTTTAATCTCAAGGCCAGTGCATCGATATTTGTTCTCAACAAATAGATATAAATTTGATTTGTATCTCATACACATATTTAACCCATGAATATCAATCAAACTTTATACTAATCTTAATTCATTGTTATTCCCATATGATATGCCGATTAGGAACATTTAGAATAATTAATAATATTAAAGGACATTATATAATAAACATCTGAATCATCATAATAATTAATTCTCATAAATAATTAATGCCATGTCCATACAATAGTATTTGGAAACCTTTATTACTAACTATCTCCCCACTAACGCTAGGCCCATTCGTAATGTATCTAATACCTATGAACCTAGCATGGCGATCATGCTTTGCTGTAGTAGAGGCTTGATCGATGGATCAGAAACATTATCATATGTTGGAACTCTGCATATCTTAACGTCAGCTCTCTCAATGATTTCTCAAATGAGATGATAACGCCTAAGAATGTGTTTGGATCGCTGATGTGATCTTGGTTCCTTTGCTTGTACAATAGAACCGTGGCCATCCTGATAAACATCAATAAGGATTTGTAATGTAGGAACCACTTCAAGGTCATTGAACTAGCGATCGGCGCTTCCTTTCGCGCATCAGTGCATGATGTATTCGGCTTGATTGTAGAATCAGTGACAATGCGTTTTAGAACTTTCACGAAATAGCGCACCACCATTTAAACAAAACATATATCGGGTGCGATCGAAATCATCTTTGTCGATTGGAAGCTTTGCGTCATGTAACCATTTACAACGGATCATCTTCCCGTCGCCGTACGAACATATCTTTGGGCAACTACCGAATGCTTGAGAATGTTCTTGGCCATTTATCTAGTGACTCTCACGAGGATGGCGGTATCTACGTTATGCTTAAAGCATAAGATACATCTGGTATAGTGCACAACATGGCATACATGATAGATCCTATTACTAAGGCATAAGGAATATTACTCATCCGCTCTCGCTCATCCTTAGTGGTAGGACACTAAGATTTTCTAAGAGTAATACCATGAGACATGGGCAAGTATCCTCTCTTGGAATCTTGCATCTTGGCAGTTCGATTACTTTGTCTATGTAAGTACTTTGACTTAGACCAATCAGCCTCTTAGATCTATCTCTATAGATCTTTATCCCTAGGATATAGGCAGCTTCGCCTAAGTCTTTCATTGAGACACACTTCCCTAACCAAGACTTGACATTCTGTAAGGTAGGGATATCATTCCCAATGAGTCAAATGTCATCAACATATAAGACCAAAAATACAATTGCGCTCCAACTAATTTTCTTATAAACACAAGGCTCATGCCATTTTGACAAATCGAGCCCTTTGGTAGTTCATCGAAGCGAAGATTCCAACCGAGAGCTTACTTCAAACCATAAATGAATCTTTGAAGCTTTCATACTTTGCGAGAATTCTTAGGTTATCTGAAACCCTCGGGTTGTGTCATGTACACCTCCACAAGTAAGTTCCATTAAGAAAGCCTTCCGAGTTTTAACATCCATTTTTCAAATCTCATAATCATGATATGCAGCTATGGCAATAAGAATTCTAATAGACTTAAGCATAGCTACAAGTGAAAAAGTTCCATCATAGTCTATACAATGAGTTTGTTTGAAACCTTTTGAAACTAGCCTTGCTTTGTAAGTATGCACTTTGCCACCCATGTCAGTTTTCTTTTTAAAAACCCATTTTCACCCAATGGTCTTTGTACCTTTAGGTGAGATTGATCAAGGTCCATACGATTATCATACATGGATTGAATTTGGACTTCATGGCCTCTAACCATTTCTCAGAGTCTGGATCCAACATATCCTCTTGATAGGTAGTGGGTTCATTTTTGATCCATAACGATATCATGGTTATCGGTCATAAAGAATCCATATCTCTTGGCTCATGACGTATCTATCGGATATACGTAAATTTTGTCTTTATAGGAGGTTTGTCAACAATAGTTTGTTGACCATGAGTATCAACGGGCGGTTCAATGATATCTTGTGGTTCTCGAACTGCCGAGTTTTACCTTACTCCAACGGTTCAGTAGAAATAAATTCCCTTTCTGAAAGACACCATTAGAGCAACAAACACTTTGTTCTCATGGGATTGTAAAAGTAGTATCCCTTAGTCTCTTTAGGATACCCCCGCGAACATTTATCATATTTGGGCTCCAACTTATTTCAAACTTGATGTTTTACATAAGCCTCACAACCCCAAATCTTAAGAAAAGACAAACTGGGCCTTTTACAAGTCCACATCTGTCTTTTCAACCGCTTTGGATGGAACTCGATTTAAGGTGAACGCAGCTGTTTCAAGTGCATAACCCTAAAAGGTAAATGGAAGATCTGTTGGACTCGTCATAGATCAAACCATATCTAATAAAGTTTGATTCCTTCTCTTAGACGCACCATTCCATTGTGGTGTTCCAGGGGGAGTTAATTGTGAAATGATTCCACAAGTTCTAAGATGGTCATCAAATTCTTAGCTCAAATATTCGCCACCTCGATTAGATCGAAGTGCCTTGATTGTCTTTCCGAGTTGGTTTTGTAATTCATTTTGAAAAAATTTGAACATTTCAAATGATTAATGTTTCATCAGTAGACATAACCATATCTGTGAAGTCATCGGTATATGTAATGAAGTACTTGTAACACTCCTCTAGCATACGAACTTAATGTGGTCCACATACATCACGTATGTATGAGATCAATAATTCATTGGCCCTTTCATTGTGTCCAGTAAAAGGATCCTTTGTCATCTTACCCAATAGACAAGATTCACAGTAGAAATTGTCTGATGATTCGTATCCATTGGTCATTATCCTTTGTATCATTGATTATAGTATCTGATAAATTTGGCCCAAAATCGACAAAATTTATATACACCCTAAGTTCTACTCACTGGTAGTCGAAACTCTTTGCCCGATAAATTGGTCTAGAGAGGTCGAACAGGGATGGGTTTCATCCTAAAAATGATTTATAAGTGCACGAAGGTAAGGCTTTCTATTTTGGACTTTTGGATTTTTGTTTCAAAAGCAGTATGATGAGTTTAGTGGCCCCGTAAGCGAAATTTAAGTGTGAAAAATTAACTTTGAAGATTTGGGTCACTAACTTGGTAACAGGAAAGCAGTGTCCTCGGGTTTTATCCTCTAGCGTTATGTGAGCAACCTATAGTCCCAGCCATAGCAGGATCACATGTTTAACTACGCAAGGCCCTCACCCACTAAATCAACTCCTATTTGTGTCGACACGGTAGCATGCATCTATAGTTCCTTTTACAGGTTTGAAATAACATTAAATATCATTTGGGAGGCTCGTAAAGACCATCTAAAGAACCACGGTACATCTAGCATTAAAGTATGCCTTTGGCAATACAAAGCATTGAGAGTATTGGCCAAATCAATAACATTCAATGCTATTCAATATATTTTGAGAAAGATATGGGTCATAAACCTGATACCTATAGCTTTTAATACAAGGACAACACATATGCCCCACCACAGCTAGCTTCCTCTTCAAGGAAAGGAGAGCAGCCAAGCGCTCTCTTGAGTTGTCATCCCTCAAGAGAGGGGTGTTTGTGTAGGGAAAATAAGAGAAAGAGGAAGAGAAAAACAAAGCACTAACTAAAAATACGAGACTTTATTTACAAAAGGAAAAATTACAAAGATTGCTTCACCAAATTGTGCTCCCTCATCAGCTTTTTTTTTTGGTTACAAAGGAGGGCTTATATAGGCACTTTCAATATATGAAAATACCACAAAGCCTAACAATTTGGCTAAAATTAAGGACAAAAGAGTAATACACCAAACTTAAAGTCAGTTGGCATTAATTACAAAAGGTGTGACAAGAGCGGGTGTGTTTAACAAAGGCATAGAATTTGGCCCCCAGCTGCGAAAATTGGCTAGCTAGCGAAATCACCTCCTAAGATATCTTGAGAAATAGAAAATTTCAGCTAAGGCACAGTGACCCAGCTGCTGCTTGAGGGGCCCCGCTGCTGTAAAATTTTTATTAGTGAAAATAAATTTCGCTAAAAACACAGTGCCTAGCGAAAATGGGTGAATCTAGCGAAAATTGGCGAATTTCGCTAAGGTTGCGAATTTTTAGCAATCTGAAATTTTCACGACTTTAGCGAAATTTCGAGGCTTTGTTAATCTTTCAACACGTGCATCACGTCCTCTTTTGCATCACTTCCAATCACTTTGCCTTCATTCTTCATTTGATTTCTTGGTATGATTGATGGTGAGGGTAGGATCAATCTTCATGATTCATAATTGTCACAAATATTGAACTCCCAAAGTGCGCTAAAACCTCTGAAAACAATCAAAAAATACCCTCTACTTTGACATAAAGTGCTACTAAGAAGACCGAACACTTCAATTGGCATAAATAGGCATGATTAAGCGCATGGCGCTGAAACCTGCTCCCAATATGGGGTTGAAATAGCAACTTTTGGTATTAATCACCCCTCTTAGAAACGTTGCTAGTCCCTTAGCGATGCAAAAACAAAAAGGAGATGCATGTGGTGATTTTCAAAAGTTATGAATTGAAAAGGGTTTATGTACATATAAACGATCTAGGTGACATCAAAAATTTTAAAGCCCAGATATGGCAGAAACCATACAAGAACAATTTCAATTCGATATTGGTTCTGATTCTGACTTGAATTTCCACCTAAGTCTAATGGTTCTTTATGTAGCAGTTAAGCGATAAATTGCAAAATTGTCTCCTCCCCCGACCTAGCAACGACATAGCCTTGGTTGTTGAAACGACCTAGATAGGATGGTTACTCTCTTCTTTCTTTATTCAACTTCTGATGTAGGGTGCAATGCTTAAGAATTACCGACTTCACGAAAGTCCATATGGCAGAGGGTCCCACCTGTGACTCCGACCCAGTGGAGTTTAGGGCATCAAGCGGATCGCGGCCACTAACTCTCTGGGCTTCACCAGGACTTAGTATGACGCTAAAAATCCAAGCTTTACAATTAATTTTGAGGTCTGCCTATCTATTGTAACCCCGAACACAAAATCGGCGACTCCACGACCATTTAAGGCTTAGGGCGTCGGGTTTCAAGGCTTTCGCCGTACACCCCTCGGGCCAGTGCCGGGTTTCCAATGAAACTACGACTTTATTTTTCTTTTTTCTTCTTTTCTTTTTCTTTTTCTTTTTTCTTTTCTTTTCCTTTTTGGAAGACAACATTCGATCTTCAAATATGGGTAACACAAACCTATCCTAGGTTTTCCGACATACTAAGTGACTTTGCAAGCGAAAGAATTATCTGGTCTAACCTATTGAAGTAATACGGGTGCGGTGTGAATTATCATAAAGGAGAAATTTTCAAGTTGAGTATGCTGGAACTGCAATTGACTAAAAATTGATTCAAACATGGTTATTGTTCTAGCATAGAGGTGACAAATAGTGATTCAATTTTCCAACATAAAGCAATTCAATTGTCCAATTGAAGCAATTCAATAGTCCAATTTGGAAGCAATTCAATTGTTCAATTGAAAGAAAACATGCATTTACACATAAAGGGAGACACTAAACATAGTATCTGAAATTTGAATATATATAGGCCGAATAACAAATATAGAAACAAGCTAATACGAGGAGAGCAAGCTAAACGCTAAAAAGTATCACTACCTACATGGCTATCTGAAAAATCTTAATCAAATCAGTGGAAGTTGATAAAGTGATCTTCTTATAAATGTAAAAGAAACCTAACCACCTCATTGTTGTGGTGGTGGTGGATCTGGCTCTTCTTTGCTGCGTGAACATCAATGGCTTGTCATGTGGGGCTCCTCTCGTGACCGAGGAGCATGAGGAAGGCCAGAGATGGGTCTATATCTGTCGGCATGGGTGCTTGCTTGGGCCAACCTACGATCTGGTACTGCGTAAACGCTAGGGAACATATAGCATCCATGCACCGGCTATCTCGGTAGCGTGGATAATACTCTCGTGAATGATGTGCTGAATAGAAAGGGTCGGGTGTATCTACTGCAGCTACTAATGTGGTGTGTGGAGGAGGAGATGGAGGTGACATCTGTGGAGCTGGACTCCTCCGTATCTCTGGCTCCAGGCGTGCATATCATCCGTGTGGTGGTCCCTCACCTCCTAACCCTGCACCTCCCTCCCCGGTCCCGTCTGAGACGGAAAGATACCGGCATGGTCATCACTCATCCGCCGACGTAACGAAGGGCATCTAGCTCCCAACTCAATCCCGGTCTACCGGAACCCATGCCTCGAGAACCTCCGCGTATTTGAGTCCCATCGGCGGGAATGCCTCCCGCCGTACCAGTCCTTCCGATGGACCTCTCTCGAACGCAAAGAAGGAGGCCATTACTTCACTTCGAGGATCGAATCCAAAACCCAGATCGTGAAAGAGCCTCCAAAACGGCTCCCCACTGCTATTACTAATGTCAGTAGAGGGAATAAGCCTCGCATCTTAATAGGTGTTCGATCAACAAAGATCCGAGGCTGAGCTGCCTCCCCGTGAAAACACCGGACCAAATAGCGGTGTCTCCGAAGAGTGCCCGACCACTTCCCATGAGGCTGTGAGCCCATGCTCCCAGAACCCCTCCACCTGCGCTACGGTGGCGCAGCCCAAAGTCGCCAACACGGCCGCTCCGAGTACACCGGCTGGCCATCGACATCGAACCAGCCTGGGCGGACCATCCGCTCCTAGAGGTCATCGATCGTAAAACCGCAGCACTCACTCGTGGGCACACGCCGAGTCATGAAGGGTAATAACGACAACCTATCAACCCTGCGGACTCCCTATATCCGGGATCATCCCTCGCGGACGCCGAGTACGACCCCGATGGAAGGCCCACGATGGAGTCGTATCCCGGAATCGGTTCCCTACAACACGGCCTCCCGATCCGGGAGGCAGGACTGAGAGTCAAGAACAAGTAACTGGAGACGGTGGAGGCCGAGAAGAAGATGACTCACCTGGACCCGATGTACGGGCCCGCTTGGAGGGCCGGGCCCTCCTAACTCTCCTCCGGCACAGCGACGGTGGGCTCCTGTCCCATCCGTCCGGGAGAAGGTCTAAAATCCCTAAGGCTCCTCGTGCACTCGCCTGGGACTAGTGATGGTATTCTGGAGCCGACCTGAGTCAGCCTCTCTTCTGCATATCAATCTTTGTACCACACTACGCTGGACCCACCCCGAGTACGAACCATACTGAAATATGAATAAAACTCCTAAGAAAGCTCACCACGTGAAATATAACTAATGTGACTGTACACGAATCGAGGCTCACATCACCCACCACTCAAGCAAAGTGATGAACTGGTAGCTCATCACAACCAATCTACTCGAATCAGCAACAAAGGCTCAAATTAAGCACTAACCGTCGGGGAAGCAGGCACAAATAGCTAAACCGGTGGCACGATAAAATTCGAACCGCCGGAGGTCTACCAAAGGCCCCAAGCAGCTGATGTCCCAGGCTGTGGGCGCGAACTACCGCGGTGAGCGCGCGGCGCGGCGGAGGCCTTCGTGGCCTCTACATAGTGCGTGGCGGCAAGGATGCGCAGGCGCAGGCACCGCGCCGCCGGGTTAGATGCAACCCCGACAGTTATGGGGCCACACAAGAAGGATTGAGACTCAGTGGCTTCTGCAGAGAGGCTTCTAGTGGGAGTGGGAAATATGAAGCACAAAATAAGCACCCCTCCCAGGTTTAAATAAGCATTTAATAGCAACCGGTCTCTGCACTCCATTTGACTCGGGTCTAGCGACCTGCCCCGCATTCTCGTAATTAAAAAAAAAAAAATTAATTTAATATTACTTATATAAAATTATTATTATAAAATTTACTATATGATTATAATTAAAATCGGAATACACAATACTATAATATACAAACTAAATTACTAGAAGAAAGTGAAAACCGCTAAGTTAGAAATTTTCTAAAAAATAACCGAAATTATTAAAAATTAATCGAATAATAAAAAAAAAAACAAAAAGCAAATATCGTGGAACTCCGCAATTCCGGCTTATGAAACACCGAACCGCTCATTCTCAAAATTTACTTCCGCGGGGTCAAGGAGAATGATCTCCCAACCCCTCGCAGCCCGGGCTGATTCCATGGTGTCGTGCCCACCGTCGATCCGCCTCCTCATCGATGGTCGTTGAATCCGAAAGTACTGGCTCGCAGCGGGGTGTCGAGGGCAAGACCAAAATTTCTTCATCTCCTCGCCGTTACCCTCGCACCCCCGGACATCAGGCTTTCAAAGACAATCGATCACTGAAACAACTTCATCGATATTGAATTCTTCGCCAGCAACTTTGCTCTCGCTCAAATGAAGTTCAACCTACCATGTTACTAGCCGTACTGACTCATTCCTAAGTAATTTATGATCGCATCGGGCCGTGGGCCGTAAAATGGTCTTCTCCTAATATGATCAAGGGCCACGATCGGGTTCACTTGAAATCGCCCTGTCAAGCACCACTCAAATCTACCGGGCAAGAGAATTTGTCTATCTTAACTGGGACATCCTCAACTTATCCCTCAGAATTTTCACCGATCTATCTACCAATGATAGTGTGATTTTGTAGGTTTACCTAAACCTAATCGCTGTATACCGAATACGATTAGGGTTCACATCAGCTCCTAAATCAAGTAATGACTTGTCTATGCACTCCCACCAATATTGATCGTAAATTGTGGGAGATCCAGGATCCTCAGATTGGATGTATTCGCTGGATTATGGCACCGACTCTTGTTTAGTGAGAAATGCCTTCTTTCTCAACGCCTAATCCCTTCGACAGGCAAAGATCTTTCAAAAAATTTCCTTGCATAAGCAGACTTGTTTGATTATGTCCAAAAGAGGTATGTTAACCTTTACTTGTCTTAAAACCTTTAAAATGCCTGCTTGTTGAGTTGCCTTCTTCTTTCCTCTTAGTGCTTGTGGAAATGGAGGTGGTATGCGGTATTTCATTGAATCCTCCTTTAGGAGAATATGCTCAGGCTGCAATTCTTTCCCCTGCCTGGATTCTTCAACAGGTTTTGGCATAGGTTGATCAACCTCTTTTCAACTTCTCAGGGTGATTATGGCCTTAACTTCATCTAGTCTCGAATTGTTGGATGACCCCACCTCATGAATTCCCTTAGGATTTAGAGTGTTTGTGATGGAAACCTCCTACTCTCTTGTACCTCAGCTTGACTTTTGATCTTGTAGTTGAATCTTTGTGGGGTTGTCGATTTTTCTAGTTGAGATTGCTCTCAAGACCCATCTATTCTCTTATTGATGTATTCTCTCTTTGTATCAATTATGTGTGCCAGGTTACACAGTGATTCCTTTTTGTTCCTCAACAAAGTTGCCCACCACCTTACTCAAATTCAATATGGCTTGTTCCACTGGAGAAGAGGATGGTGGTGGTTGTGACTGTGAGGGTGAACCAAACTGAGGTTTGGCACCAGGGGGTACATAAGCAGGGGGGTTGGGTCTCCATGCAAGGTTAGGGTGATTCCTCCAATTGGAATTGTAGGTATTACCATATGGAGCGATGGATTGTTGTGGCTTGAATTGTCACGGGAATGTTTTGCACATTCGACATCAAATCCTTCCACTCACGGGATTCATGGGACAACGTTACATTGGGTGTACGAGAGTTGGAAATTGTTGCAGGATTGGATTGTGCGGTATTTTCGATCCTTTGCATGCACTTCATGGAGCTGTTTACCTTCAAGCTCCTCTACCTTCACAAGTAGGGTTGAAATCACAGGCTTTCGTTCCACATTCATCGTCGGTCATTACATCCCACCTTTGGTTGGTAGTGGTCTCATTCTTTCCATTTCTCAAGGGTTAGAGCTCATCCCGACCCTTAGAAGTTCGACCACGTAATTTTAAAATCCATGGCTTCATCGGGATGCTTACTTAGAAGTCTCCTCCACGCGGTTTCTAAAAGATTTGTTTCATGGCCGGAGACATACCACCATAGAAATGGTTCCTGACATCCATGGCAAATCCATGGTGGGCATGCAACGATGGTTTCCATGATCTTTCCCAACCTTGGTAAAACCTCTCACCATCATGAGGTACGCAAAGGTATAAATTTGCCTTTTCAAATTGTTAGTCTTGTGGGCGAAGAACTTCTTGAAGTGCGCTGCTATTCATTGATTTCTAATGGTTACGAGCCTCGTGAGGTTGAGCCATATCTTGTACTTAATCCTTAAGGGTCGATGGAAATGCTTTTAGCTGACAAATCCCATGTCCATCATGCCTTCCTTGAAGGTAGTGCAAACCTCCTCAAATCCCCTAATATGTGTGTATGGATTTTCATTTTCCATACCAAACGTATGTGGGAAGTAGAGTGCAAATATGGCCTCATTGCCACATCGTCATTGGGAGGAATGATGAGATGGGAACCTTTAACTAGGAGGGTGGATGTGATCCCTCATGGTTCTATAGGTTGTTGGATTCATTGGGGTTCCTGGTTGGCTCTGTTGTTCCTCAGGTAGGGGATCCATGGTATCAGTGTGTACACTAACTCCACTAGCTTGGTCAAGTTGTGTACTAATTCTATGCAGTCTACCTGATGTGTATCTATCCCACTGTTGCATAAACACCTGTTACACAATTATAGAGACAACAAAGAGAACCAACAAAGCTTGCAAAAAGGTTTAAAATTAGCTAACAAAAATTAAAACTAACTGATGAAAAACTGAAGCGATTGCAGTTACTACTAAGTCTTGGCGGGTTCTGCGTGAGTTACAAAAGAGGTAAAGGTTACCTTCACTTGTGATGTTGATCCATAGTACTCTTGACTTATCATTAGTAGTTTGGCACCATCTCGGCCCGGCAGCGGCATTTTGGTCGATGCCACAGTAGGCTGAGCTAAATCAGCAAAATTGCCATACACCCTAAGTTCCTACGCCATAGTCAAACTCTTTGCGTATAAGTGGTCTAGGGTCGAACACGGGGATGGGTTTTCATCCTAAAAATGATTTGCATAAGTGCACGAAGGTAAGGCTTTCTATTTGGACTTTTTTGATTTTTGTTTCAAAAACAGTATGATGAGTTTGAAAGCTGAGAAACTGTAAAAACTGAAAGTTAAGTGTGAAAAATTAACTTTGAAGATTTTGGTCACTAACTTGGTAGCTTAGGAGGCGACAGGTATCCTCGGGTTTATCTCGGCGTTATGATGAGCAACCTATAGTCCCGGCCCATGCTTAGGATCTATGTTTCGTAGCAAACCTCACCCAAGTAGCTCCTATTTGAGTCAACCACGGGTAGCATGCATACATGGCTCCTTTACAGGTTTGAAACCCTTTAACATTTAAATATCATTTGGAGGCTAGTAAAGACCATCCCAAGAACCACGATCATCCCAGCATTAAGTATACGCGTATCTAAAAACATGGAAGTATTTGGACAAATCGATAACATTGATGCTATTCAGCATAATTTGAGAAGATATGGGTCATAAACACAATACACATAGCTTTTAATACAAAGAGGACAACCTGCATATGCCTTGTAAATGACTAGCTTCCTTCTATTCAAAGAAAGGAAACAGCAAACATCTCTTGAGTTGTCATCCTCAAGAGGGGTGTTTGGCAGCCGAGAAAATAAGAGAAAGAGGAGAGAGAAGAGAGAAAAGCAAACCCTAACTAAAAATACGAGACTTTATTTACAAAAAGGAAAATTACCAAAAGATTGCTCCTCCAAATTGTGCCTCCTCAATCCTCTTTTTTTTTTTGGTTACAAAAGGGAGGGGCTTATATAGGCCACCTCAATATATGAAAATACCACAAAGCCTAACAATTTGGCTAAAATTAAGGACAAAGGAGTAATACACCAAATTTAAAGTCGGTTGGCATTAATTACAAAAGGTGTGACAAGGCAGTGTATTTCGCTAAGGCTTAAGAATTTCGCTAGCTAGAGAAAATTTCGGCCCAGCTAATGAAATCACTTAGAATAAGCGAACATGAAGATTTCGCTGGAGGCTTGAGTAATTTAGGCTAGCTGCGAAGCTGCTGTAGCGGGAATTTTTGTGTGAAATGCTTGAAAATAAGAATTTAGCTAAGAGCCGATTAACCTAGCCGAAAATGGTGAGAATGAGTGAAAATTGGCAATTTAGCTGGGTTCTTGAATTTTAAAGCTAAGGTTGCGAAATTTTAAGCAATCTGAAAATTTCGCAACTTTAGCCAAAATTTTAGGAGCTTTGTTAATGTTCAGCACATTTGCATCTTTGTCCTCTACTTTGCATCACACTTCAATCTTTGCCTTCATTCTTCATTTTGATTCTTGGTATGATTGATGGTGAGAGGTAGGATCAATCTTCATGATTCATAATTTGTCTCGATATTGAACTCCCAGAAATGCAGCTAAACACAGAAAACAATCAAATATACCCTCTAAACGGCTGTAAAATTGCTACTAAGAAGACCAGACACTTCAATTGGCATAAATGATGATTAGCGCATAAAAGCACTCAAAACCTATCTAATATAGGGTTAATAGCACTTTTGAGCCTTAATCAATCGTACTGATTCAAAATCAAAATGAATTCAAAGTCCAACAGTGGAGTTTTTGAGATGTGTTTCATTTATATGACCCGAGGTGACAATGCCAAAGATAGGTTGAATTTAAATCATTGGATTTAAATTTCTTAGTAGTTATGTTATAGGCATGAGAATTGTTGGATTTTTGAAGGTTCATAACATAAAGACCATCCTGTAAATAGGCATTTGCATAGAACATGTCTTTATGAAAAATGGAGCAATTATTATTCTTAATTATAAAAGAAAAACCATCATTATCCAAACAATAAACTGAAATAATATTCCCTACACATTGTGAGACATATTTACAATGGTGAAAACTAAAAAAATGCCAGTAGAAGCAGAAGAAAGTAAGTTTATACTTCCTATAGCGAAAGCATAAACTTTGTTCCATTTCTCATGAATCGACTTCTCCATTCTTGATTGTCTACTCCTTTTGATCCACACATTTGTACGATGTGAGATCCACATCCGTATCTAATACCCAGGAACTAGAAGGAGAAAAATTAATCTGTATAACATAAATAAGAGAACTAGTCTCACCAAACTTCTTCTTCTTCTTTAGATCCTCTAAATACAACTTGTAGTTTCTCTTCCAGTAGCCAGGGTTCATTGCAAAGAAACAAACACCTCCTTTGGGGCTTTAGCCTTGGGATTGAGGTTGGGTTTGCGTTGGCGACATTGGTTGCCCCTTACCCTTGCCTTGCGCGCGCGTTCTTGACCCTTTCTATTTTGGAACCATTAGAACATGGCCGAGGATTGGATTTAATATTGCAGCAGCGGTTTTTAAGCATCATTGTCTGGCTGAGAATATGTTGTCCATTTCATTCATGTTATAGTTCATGACAAATTGGCCATAACTATCAAGACGTGAATTCAGGATCAAATCAGTTGCCAACTCTTGGCTCAATGGAAATCCAAGCCTATCAAGGTGCTCAATATAGCCTTTTATTTTTAGAACATGCTCAATATAGCCTTTTATTTTTAGAACATGAGCACTAACTGAAGCACCCTCAACCATCTTGCGAATCTTTGATTACCTTGGTAGTCTCATACCTTTTTGCCTTGTTCTTTGGAACATTTCCTTAAGATTGAAGATCATATTATAAGCTTCCATATTTTCCATATCCTTTTGAAGTTCAGAACTCATGGTAGCTAGCATCAAGCATGCAACATCAATAAAGTCATTATGATGCTTATCATAAGCATTCTTTTTCAGCTCACAGGAGCATTATCAATTTGGTTCTTCGGGGAGAGGGAGTTCATCCGGGATATAGCTTCCTTTCTTGTTTGAGAACAATTCTCAAATTTTGAACCGATCAGGGAAGTTAGTCTGGCCAGTTTATCCTTCTCGGGCGTGGCGGTGACATAGTAGAATTGTTGTTGTTATTGTTGGCCATCTACAATGAATGCAAAGTTCGATAAGTATTTTGATTATAAAAAAAATTCACTAAATTAACAACCCTCAAGAATAATCATATTAATCTAGGGAAAATTCTTGAGATCTCTGTGGGATCGATATCTGGACTAAAATCCCCTTTATTACTTGTTCGACCTGTGCACTTGCAGAATCATGGATCAACATTAAAAAGAAATGTATCTATTCTTCAGGAAATCGTTTTACATCAGTATAATTGCAAGGAAATA
Organism: Tetrastigma voinierianum; assembly: GCA_016808115.1. Taxonomy (NCBI): domain Eukaryota; kingdom Viridiplantae; phylum Streptophyta; class Magnoliopsida; order Vitales; family Vitaceae; genus Tetrastigma; species Tetrastigma voinierianum. Next base: position 206,187 of record JAEQBH010004558.1, read on the forward strand.
TAACAAACAAGTTTCATGGCATTATTGCTGGGGATTAGATAATAGTCCTATGGTAATAATGCTATAAATTTGTGTCGATGTTTTGATCTATCACTCACACTTACATTAATTGGATGACGACAGTGAACAAGTTTTTGGTGCCATTTACGGGGATTAGACAATAGTCCTTTGGTAATAGTGTTATAAATTTGTGTATGTTAATAGGTGTGAATCAACAAGTTTTTGGCATCGTTACCGGGGATTAGACAATAGTCTCTGGTAATAACGTCGTAAATTTGCTTATGTTCTTTGGTCCATCAACAATTGTAAATCAAAGATTAGAAGGAAAGAAGAGAAAAATGTGAAGAAAAATGAACCTTGTTGTTGCACTTTTTCTATAGACTAAACCCTCAAATTAACATAGTTACGAGAGCCTTACACTTGTCTTGTATCCATGTTACTTTGGATAAGTTTGCTTCATAAAATAATTTTCTCTTAATGTTCGAGTTTAAGAATAAGGGTCGAGTCATGACCTTGCAAGTGCACGAGTAGTAAATCTGAATGGAATGTAAGTCAGTATCATTCCATAAGATTGATGGCGAATTACAAATCAACTACCCGACTACTAAATTCCATACTATTTGGACTCAAAACTCATAATGAAGGTTTTATCACCTAAGCGACAAAAATTAAAAATCTATACTTATTGAATATGTTCAAACCCGAGCTAAAGTAAATGGCCAAAAAAATTGTATTTAAAGAATGGATTGATTCGAGTTTCTGCGAAGCTTGAAAACCATCAATGAAATACAATGGAACGGTCAATTCCAGCACTAAATCCGTTACTCTGTTCTATGTATGGATCTGATTTTGTCAAAATTTCCCTAATTATTAGAATTGGTTTCTCCATATTCACTTGTGATCCTTGCTTCTCGAAAGTGAAGATCAAACGACTACACGTATTCCAAATTCTCTTGCAAGATACGGAATTTTCTTTCTCAATACTTCATACCCATTTCTGTTGGCAATGAAACTTTTATTTACCTTCCGGAGTTGCAGTAGAAGTTTCTCTTTACTTAATTGGTGCTCCAGCCTCCAGTCATGGGTTTATCCCTTTCCCTTGATCAGAGATCCAACCCACGCGAGTTGGAACTTACCTTTAGATTAAGGTGAACTCTACGATTATTTATATTGTTAAAATACACCCTAGTCAACTTCAATTCGGCGAATGAGGTTATCGTCTCAGGCTAATGATTCGTCAATGGTAGTGAACATTCCAGAAAGAATGCTCTCGACTCTCGAAGTCTCGGGTCTGCATTGTCCGCATGAGGGCATCACGGATATTAAAGTAAAGATCGTTCCCTCGAAAATTATTAAGTCACTATTGGGAACTTATCTTCAGCGACAGATTAAGTAAAAACAAACCTAAATTAATTCTCGTAATTGTGCGAGAAAAGTAAGCCAACTAAATGTAAATCAAATCGAAATTTGATCTGGCAGCTCGATTCTTGCATTGTGAATTAAGAAATGGATGCAGATCCACGCAACCACTGCCAGTACGATAAAGCGAAGAAATGAATTCAAGAAATTTATGCAGGATTTCATAAATTTGACGATAATATAAGAAAAACCAGTAGAACTAAAATCAAGCTCTGCTCGTCTGCGCCAGTTCGCGATTCAAAACCCGAAGGGTAAACTAAAAATAAAAATAAAAATCTACTCAAAATATACAGTTCCTCTTCTTTTCCTTTTAAGGTATTGAGAAGGAGAAAAGCGCTACTATTCTAAAAACATCTATTTATGCGCAAAAAGAATCTAGTAGAATCCCAATGCTCCATGTGCAAATCCAAAGAAAAAGCCCAGCTCACTGTCCAGTTTTGCGACCTCAATTTGATGTTGCGACATGGACTTCTCTTGATAACCGTGTCGGTCAGCGGCCCCTCTTCCTTTAAGTCCAGCCACTTTGTCTTACCGTCTTTGATCGATAGTCCGCAAACATCAGTGATGTGCGACATCATTTTGTTCGGTGTTCGCCGATTGTTGATGTAGCGACCCGCCGGTTACATGTCAGCGACATTTTCTTTGGATTCTTTACGACTTTTGAGTTGCGACATCAATTTTAGGTTGCGACCACTTTTGCATTTATGATGACTTCTTGTTATGGCGTTTGTTCGTGTGATTGTGTTGGTAGTCTTCTTTCAGCCGTATGTTTGATTTTATGTCGCGACCTCATGGTGATGTTGCCACCTGTTTTGCTCCCCATTTCTTTTCTTCTGGTTGCAACCTCAGTTCTATGTTGCAACATATTTCCTCCTTCCTACCTATTTTCCAGGTCGCGGCCTTAAGGTGATGTCGCGACCTATTTTTTTGTCTGTTTAGCTCTTCTTCATGTGCGACCTCGGTCATTAGTCGACATTGTTGCGATGCGATCCATTAAATGGTGTGACCAGTTTTCTTATCAAGACTTGATTACCTATTTGTGTCATGACCTACATCGTGTCGCGACCTCAGTGGAACCTTTCATTAAAAACTAGTTGCAACGTCTTTTGCCTGCGAACTCTCTTGGCTTTCATTAGCCGGATCACGTCGCAACCTCAGAGTGGTGTCGCGACATCATTAATAACCTTTTGGCTTCGCGACATCAAAGTGATTTCGCGACATGAATTTCTTCCTTTGATTATTTCCTTTTGTCTCGACCACATTTTCTCTGTCGTAACCTCCTTCTTTAAGTCACGGCTTCACTTGTTCAAGTTTTATATTTCTTCTTCAAAGCCGAATTTGTTGATGTCATGACTTGGAATGGTAGGCCCAGACATTCTGTTAGGCTGATGCCGGTTGTGACCTCAATTACCCTTTCTGAGATGTTTTCTTCGATTTTGCTAAGTTACGTTTCTACGTATTTTCTGCCAAAATGAAATTTGGAAGTAAAATATTCACATTTACTAAACAAATCAACATTTGTCTCATAATAAGCTTCGAGAAAAATGGATTAAAAATCTAACTAGTTTTGGACTCATCAAATCCCTCGAACTTAAAAAATTTTCTTGTCCCCGAGCAAAGAAAAGAAAGAATTGTTTGTCCTCCGAACAAATAAAATTTAAGAAAATTTTAAGGACTTGTTTTATGGATTCATACCACAGTCTTTCTCATTATTTGCCGATGCAGAATTAAGATATACGACATCATGTTGATTTTAGTTTTATTCAAGAATAAGACATTGTATACTTGTATCACAAATTTCTTGATGAACTAATGTATTTAAGCAGTTTATTGACAAGTCTTGACTACGTGTGTGTGTGTGTAGGTCATCAATCCTTTTCATCTTCATGCCCGAATTAGTTAATCTTCTTCAATTTTCTTGGAATTTGTTTGTCTAAGTCCATGAAGCTTATTTTCATATTGATCTCCACTAATGTAGGTGAATCCAACCTTCAAAATAAATGAGGTCTTTCAGGCTTGTAATGTTGGACTTAGGTAATTGGGTAAATAATGGAAAAATTTAAGTTGTAAATCACCCAGTTTCCACCTTTTCTCTACACTTGTTGCCTTGACTTTCACCACTTTCTTCTTTGATGCTTCAGCGATTCTCGCTCTTGGCGATTCATTTTCATTTTGAATTCTTTTTATGGAATTTCAATTTCCATATGCACTTTATTATGGCCAGTTCCTTTGTTTCTTGAACTCTTTTGCTTTTGTTTTCTAGGATTGGTAATAGTGCAATGTTTTGTCTTCTTAGGCTTTCTATTACTCTTAGAGAACTTTGTGCTAGCAACTCTCATACCAGTTGGCATTATGGTACTAGGTGTTAAACACCCCTCGGTAATTGTTCAGGAAATAGGCCCGCAAAAGACAAAACTATTCCTTATTTCACTACTTCTACTTCTTTACTTCGCCGCCTCCTTCATTGTCAAGAATTTGGAAATATGTTCCCCTCGAGCTTGTTTCTTCCTTTATACTAAACTTTTTTTTAATTTAGGCTGGATGGTTGGGCTCTTTCTTGGGTTTATTGCCCGAGGAAGGAATTCGGTTTAGATTCTTTAGCTATCGATGAAAAAAATAAAGGCTATTTATTTGAATCAGTAGAGAATATGCTTAAGCATATATTGAGAATTCGACAGAAAAGCTCAAAGTGCCAAGGATGGCCTCTATCATTTTTTGTTGGCTTTTTTCACCTAGGATTTCGCCTCAATCAATAATTTACCAAGTTCTAGGACTTTGGAATCTTAGTCTTGAATTTCCCGGAAAGATGTTCCTAATTCCTCTCGAAAGTTTCACAAATTTTGTTGACTAGTGTATTATTTCTTGAAGACTTGTATTTATTTGTTGTTTACTTATCATTTCAACGAGTATTTTGTTCATCGTGATAACCAATTTTCCAATTTTTACAAACTAAAAATTTGAATTTTTAAAATGAATACTCCTAATTTCCAGTTAAATTATTCACGCTCTGATTCTTCCTGAAATTGTTGTTCATGGGAAAGAACATAAATTATTTATTTGATTCATGCATAAAAAAAAAAAAAAAATGACACAGAAACAAAATTTCAATCTACACATAAACAATCAATTTTAGAGTGTCAAATTTTTATTCGATATCAAAACAATTCGATATTTTACAATCACCTTTCTTTACAAATAAGGCGTAAGCCCAAATTCGAGAAACTCTCTATTTCTTGATCTAAAATCCTATATCTTCCCCACGAAGGTTGCATCTCACCTTGAAATTTTGTTCACCGGACCTTGAAGTGCTGAGGAAGTTGATGGGTTCCTAATTAACCCTTCTTCAAATTCCCTTCCCATCAACCACTCTCTTGATTACACATCGTTTTATGGAATAAGGAATGGAATTGGTTTGTTTTTCGACTCCATTCATTCCATAAACTCTGTGTTCACAGCTTTGAAACTCTTCTTTTCTCTCATTCTCCCTTCTCTTCATTCTCTTTGTTTGTTTTTCCTTTGTTATCCCATCCTTTTATAGTGATTTTCGTCTCTTGGGAAGAACAAGGCCATTTATTCTTTCTTTAAATTTTCAATGAATGAATTAAATGAGTTTTCTTGAATTCTTGCTCTTTTGATATTTCCAACGGAGGTTTTGGGCATTTGGTGAGAATATTGATCATTTTTCTTGAATTTATTAAATTCCCTCTGATTATTCTCCTCGGCAGGCATACTAAACTGATTAGATTCGATGAAGACATTTATTTTATTTCTACATTAATAATATTTATTTCAAAGATTTTGGATGAATGATCTGACCGAAAGGTTGGGGTGAATTAGTCTAATGAATTGAAGTGAGGCATTAGGTTAGAGTCATGATAGCGATATGGGAGTCGCGACATTAAGTATTTATCCTCTAAATTAATGATTTTCAATGAATTTACTTTTCTTGCTAGGGCCTTGAGGCGAGAGGTTTAAAATAAACACATTGACTTTTGGACTAATCGGTCGCAACTTCAAAATATTTGGTTGTGACTTGAAATGTGGTCCACAGCTGAGGACTTTGGTATTCTGTTATAAAATGTTATTTCCTCTTTTATTTGATCGTGACCTAAGTTTCATTATTTTGACTTTCCTTTTCCACTTTTTATTTTTCACATCCGGCGTTCTTGGTTTGCCGACTTGTGGATTAATGTTCTGACCAATCATAAACACTCAAATTCACAACAATTTAAATTTATTCAATTCCATTCAAAGCAACTTCCAACTCAAATTCATCTTTATCATGCAAATTCAACAACTTCCACTATGCATCACATTCAAAAATTTTAGCACGAAACAGATATCCCCAAACTTTCAATCATGTTATATCAAAGACAAATTTAAAAATCAAATCAAGAAGAAGAAGAAGATACTGTCCCTTTTTTGTCTCTTATGCTGATTGAAGTTTGATTTCAGATGCTCTCCTTTTTGCATAATCTTCATTGTCCTGTAAAACTAAATAATAAATAAAATCAGTAATGAATAAAATCACAATCTGCTATTAAAAATTTAAACACATAAATTTTAAACTATAACAAGAAACATTAAACAAGCGAGGCGTGGATTGTCTTCCCTGGCTTGCTCGATTTTAGTCTTTAAATTTGGACTTTAAATTGCCATTATTCTGTTTCTTAAATTTCCCTTATTCCGAACTAATGGTTACTCTTCCAATTGCTTTCTCTCAAGGTAGTGCTTCAATCTCTAACCATTAACTTTGAACTCCTCATGATTGCTGGTTCTAAGTTTCCTTTGTCTAAGCGTATTAGTGCTTAATACCAGCGTAAATTGTCCGGCTCCATTTGGATTTTAGCTTTCCAGAAAAGTGCCAAATGCGAGTTGAATAATAGACTTAGTCTCCTTCTTAGATTCCCTCCTCAAATTAGTTGATCATGCCATTTTTGTTTTTATCCTTGTGAATTCTGGCACTAACACAAACCATTCCTAAACTATTCCAATTCATTTAATGGGTAGTGTCGCCCCGATCGATCAGACCGATTGGCGAATGAACCGGTTTCGAAGTCTTGAAAACCTCATATCTTGGGACTCCTTATTTTTTTTTTTATATTTACAAATGAACTACCCTTGGAATTGGTATCCATTAAATTTATACATTTACTAATTCCCATTTCTTATGCAATTACACATACATATAAATATCGATACAAACATCGGAGATCGCGGAGCGATCTTTGGTGAGCACCTATCTGCAGTGTGACCGTCTGGTGGTGTGGAATGTCACCGTCCTCTTTATCTCCTCTTCGGTACCTACACGGATTGAACACGGTGCTAAGCTTTACGCTTGAGTAGAACATATAGACGATAACGACCCGATAACAATATTCGCCGTCACTATCTTTTACATTTTACTGTACTTATGCATATAACGAAGTCTATTCGTATGTGACTTCTAACTCATCTCATATTATACATGTAGATATTTATTCTTTTCAGATTCCTTATCATTATCTTGTTTATATTACTTCCCTGTGTCATGTCTTTTACATGTTGTAACTCATATATACTACATGTATGACAAATCCAAATCATATTCAAGAGTAAACTTATCGTATACAATGGAAATTCGAAACGAATCGAGTCATATCAAATTCAAGCGAGGGTCTAATACTGATACATATTAAACTCTTATCATTATCGCGGTCGAAGCGATTAATCCATCGCCGTGATTACATTTCCTTGATGCAGGATGCGCGTTTAATCTTTGTTATCATTTATTAAATCTTCATTTCAAAATTTGCCCGACGAATCCACTTGACGTTAGTCCGGATCAGTGGGCGTTTACTCAGTTTTCAATCAAAACATTTCGTTTATTAAATTTTTATTTTCAAGTGTGTGACGAGATCCCCGACTCGACCGAAGGCGGATCAGCGGGCAGGTTTACTCAGGCATTTTAATTAAGCGAAAGCACTTATTTTCGGGCAATCCCATGACCATTTACAATTCAAAGCACCCATAACATTCACACTTAATACATGCATTTACAAATAATGCCTTTATTTCCACCTCTACTCATGCTAATCATTTTCGCATCTTTCAGCTCTAAATCATTTACAATCTCATATCATGCATTCTCGTCTGATAAATCATTCCTGATCAATTCATAAGATTTAAGCATATTCACTAACAATCTCATTACTCGTCGATGTTGACTATTTCACCTTAACTATTCGATTCACAATTTCACGGCGGTCAAGTGAATCCCACCCTTATTAACATTACGGTAATGTTCTTATACTTTTAACAATTCTATCTCCCATCATACGGATTCCATTTGGTGCATCGACCGCGTGGTATCACTTATTCGAGTTCTCCGTCATGGCGGATCTTTAGTTGGTGCATCGACGTAATAATTATCAGTATTGATTCTCCCATCGCAGCGGATGCCGTTTGGTGCATCCGATACGTGTTATCGCTTGACCGGTTCTCCATCGCAGCGGATGCCGTTTGGTGCATCCGACCGCGTGGTATCAGTGTCGGTTCTCCCTTCGCAGCGGATATCGTTTGGTGCATCGAACCGCGTGGTATCAGCTTATTCGGTTCTCCACGTCGCAGCGGATGCCGTTAGTACGTATCCGACCGCATTAGGTATGTCCGGTTCTCCATCGCGGATGCGTTACGGTGCATCGAGCCGTGGTATCAATTATTCGGTTCTCCGTCGCGGCGGATGCCATTTGGTGCATCGGAGCCGTGGTATCGGTCTATAAGCCGTAAAGGCGGATGCCGATTGGTGCATCACTTGAAGTAGGACATTTCTTGATGTCATCGCCATCATGGCGGATCTCCGATTGGTGCATCGCCAGAGTGGGACATTGGACAATTTTGAGGTGCCTTCGTGGCGGATGGCGATTAGTTACTCCGTCGGGCGAGTTCATTCCTCTGCATTCAATTCACATTTACGGCCAGTTCAGTTTAATGAATCCCATCTTTATTATTATTCCACGTTCATTCGTTTGAATATCACATTTCGATTCGTATTCACTCGTATCCACATTTATAATGGATTCCGTTTGATGATCCGATCCTTTATTATCGTTCGCGCCGTTCGGTTTTAATTATCGATTTAATTCCATAATCATTTTCGTATTATCTTTTCAAAGATATACTCCAATCTAATAATACTTATTTCATAAACCGTTCACATACACCTTTATATGCTCATTCATCCTCACATTCATACTCTATTCATGTGTTCATTTCAAATACTCATGCACATATTCGACCATTATGCATTCATACACTTCTCATTCATAAGCCAATCATAAATTCATTCGTATACTCATTGCGTATACTCATTTATATATACTCATTCATAAATACTTTCGATCACGTATTCATTTCATAGCTCTTACATATTCTTTCCATTGTTATGCTCATTCATGTATACTCATTCATAAATACTCAATCACATATTCATTCACATATACTCATTCATACACTCATTCACACATTCATTCATGTATACTCATTCATAAATTCATTTACGTATACTCATTCATATACTCATTCACGTATTCATTTCATAAACTCACGCACATATTCATTCACGTATACTCATTCATGTATACTCATTCATAAATTCATTTACGTATACTCATTTACGTATACTCATCGAATGCTGTTTAAGTATATTGCCTATCATTTGTTATCATTTTACGGTTATATGTGATAATAATCATATATCATAACAAGTATATAATTCATAAACATATTGTCTTTCATGTTCACATTCATGTTTCAATTTTTTTCATTTCATTTAGTAATCATTTTCATGTTTCATAAACATCCATTTCATTTCTACATTTTCCTTGTTTCATGCCTATTACATATGGCACTTCATATTCTTAGTGTGTCTATGAAATCTTACCTCATTCATATATTCTTATTCCTCTATGAATCTAATTTATAGAAGTGGAATCAATAATCGGATCATCAAACTAAGAAGTTATGGCATTTTCATGCCAAACTGAGTGATTTACCCGGATTACACTAGAAACAGTTAGTATTACCAATTTTTCCGGGGTTCTAACTTCATATTTGACACGAGGTCTTTGTACTCATTTAAAATACAAGGATGCTAATGGTTCTATTCCATTTGGGGAATCACCCAGGTCGAATTACCGAAACTCAGGACTACGTCAAAAATAATCAGTTCTCTATGTTCAAGCTGGAACCAGAATTTGGCTTGCACATATCCCAACTTTGAGTAGATTTTTAGGTCTCTTGGATCATGGTGGAGATTCTTATTCTTTATGTTTTGTTCTCCTTGAAGTCTATTTTACGTAGCCACTTCAATAACTCAAATCGGATAATAAATGAGGAAGTTATGGCCAAAATACGAAAACTGGTTGGGCGGGAACATAAGCGGCCGGTTGTGCCCAGGTACCACAAGACATGCGTGCAATAACGAAAATGACCCGAAGCGAAATTGTCTGGTCTGACTTCAAAGTGTGCTAGGTACAAGTCACCAAAAATGCCTAAAATGGGTGTTTCTCACATTTTCCATATTTCAACTTGATCAACTCTATACTCCATAACACACCTCAAAACCATTTCATAATCACATATAAGCTTCATTTATACTCAAATTATCTTTCAATACATATCTATCTTCAAAATCTTTCATGATTTCTCCCCAAAAAACAATTCTAATATGGGTCTGCTCCCATCCCTTATAAATACACAAATTTAACAGGGTTTGTTCCAACCTAACCCCTTTGCTTTGCAATTAAACGTGAAATCGACCTCGAAAGGAGGGATTCCGTATTTTTCTTTACATTTAGGGTTTTACCACCTTACTCCCATTAATCTTTTGGGTTAGGATGAAATCCTATCAAACCTGAATCAATTACCAACAAGAAACTCATGTTAGGATGAACTTTTATCGACCACAGGTTTAGGCGACAATTAATAAGAGCAAAACCAACGATCCATACTAAAAATCCAAGTTCCATACTCAAGCTTAGTAGTTCCACACCTTTTTGGAGCTTGGCTTTGCTTGCTCTTCCTCTTCTTCTTCTTCCTTCCTCTCCTCTTCTTCTCTCTTTTCCTCTTCTCCTCTTCTTCTACGATTTTTGTCTCCAAAATGAGACCAAATTTGTCTTAAATCCAGATTTTGTTAAGACATACATGAAATAACCATTTTTGGCTACTTTGTCATTTTGATTCAGCCATGACTCATGATTATTTCTCTTCCAAACTTTCTCTAATTGCCATCCCAAAGAATTTTCTGTCATTTTTTAAACATTTCATATAGACCCTAATCTTTCACTTTTATAGCCACTAAATTCTCAGTGGTAATGACCACTTACCTTGTCTCACAATTTTCGTTTAGGTCTCGAATTTTATTTTCAAAATTCACTATTTAGCTTACTCTTATCTACTAAACAAGTCAGAAAGCGCTAGGGTATATTTCGGTGTTAAGTAGCCTATCTTCTTCATGACTTTAAAATCAAATTAGCTTAACTTAAAGCCCGTATAGCTTTATATTATAGCTCGAGGTAGGTAATGAGTTTCCCAGACAAGCTGTGGGGACATTCCGATACGAGTTTTAAGCGATCCTTTATGCGAGTGCATCTATCAAGCTTCAAAGACCAATCACTTAATAGAACTTCACAGTCTTTCTGAATTTTCTTTATTTCACATTGTTGACGCCCATTTGTTTGAGGATATAAACGAGCTCATAGTATGTTTGATACCATATACGCTCATAGATTTGTCAAACACCTTATTTAGAAAAATGGCTCCCTCCATCACTTAATTATAGTTAAGATTGTCTAATCTGGCGAATATTTCTTTGTAAATCTCACAAGCTGTATTAGCATCATTCTTTGGACAAATCTTTGTCTCTACCCGTTTGAGACATAATCCACGGTAGAGTATGTATATATTTCAAATGGCGAAAAAGGCCCGTAAATCAGTTTCCCATACGTAAACAGGTACGCTTTGGATGCCTTGAGGCATCTCATGCCTTTCTTTGACATTCCTATTCTTTGGCGTGATCACACCCTTCACCCATTAAGCAGTCCCCATAAAAATAGTAGGCGGTAAAATCGACTAAGAGAATTTGTAGAGCATTTTATCTCTGAAAAATATCCTCCATATGGTGATGCATTCTTGTAAATCTTGCTTTGCTCACCTGCGAGTACACATCTCCCTTATAATCATATCAGCTCCTCTTTAAGCGATAAAGGTCATCCGGATGTAGTACACTAGCGGCGGTCCTTAGCTTCTTTCTCTATTGGTAGGCTGAATTACGGTGGCATAATTCCCTGGTAAGAAGTTCACAATATCGGCATACGAGGTGATTGGGTGGAATAGCGGCTCATCGGAAAATTTTCTACTATTTCTCTTCCTTACTCTTATCTGGTGGTTTCTATTCTTAATAGTGATCAGCTATCACATTGTCACATCCCTTTTTATCTTTTATTTCTAAATCAAATTCCTGCAATAATAGTACCCACCTGATCAATCTTGGCTTTGCTTCTTTCTTTTCCATTAGATATTTAATTGTTGCATGATCAGTGTGTATAACAACATGGGACCCCGAATATATGGCCTAAATTTTCACATGCAAATACTATTGCCGAATCTCCTTTTAGTAGTAGGTATTTTCTTGAGCTTCATTAAAGGTTTTGCTAGCATAATAGATGGCCTTGAATACTTTTTCATCTTTATGTCCCAATACAGCTCCAATTGCAAAATCACTAGCATCACACATGATTTCAAATTCTCTATTCCAATATGGTTTTGCCATGATGGGAGCTTCAACTAGTCTAGATTTGATTTCCTCAAATGCTTTACGCGGGATTCGTAAATAGAACTTAGCATCTTTTTCGGCTGATCGCATAGTGGTCTGGCAATTTTGAAATCTCGATAAATATTCTATAAAATCGACTATAATCTAAAAACTTCTTATTCCCTTAATTGTCAGTGGGTGGCATTAAATTTGCCTCGTTAGAGCTTTTGCTGATACCACCTCAAACCTATTTCAGAAATCATGTGCCCAAGACAATTCATACCTTAACCATAAAATGGCATTTCTCCCAGATTGAGGCTAGATTCTTGTCTTTCACCTTTGAAATCTTGTCCCAGTTATGGAGAGCATTAATTCATGGATCCCATCCTGTTTGTCAAAATCATCCATGAAGATCTCCATGCTTCTTCTTCTAGATGAGAAAATATAGACATCATGCATCTTTGGAAGGTACAGGGCATTACACAAACCAAGGCATTCTCTAAAGAAAAAGTACCAAATAGAATGTAAAAGTGGTTTTTCTCTGATCTTGGTCAAATAGCAATTTGGTTATATCCGGGTAATCATCAAAAAGTAAAAATGAGGTGTCACACTTGACCTATCCAGCATCTGATCAATGAAAGGCAGGGGAAAATGATCCTTTCTGGTTGCAGTATTCAATTTTCTGTAGTCAATACACACCCTCCATCCTGTCACAGTTCTTGTAGGAATCAGTTCATTCTTTTCATTTCTGATCACAGTGAATCCACCTTTCTTGGGAACCACATGCACTGGGCTTACCCAAGAACTATCTGATATAGCATATATAAAACCTGCATTTAACCATTTCATTGCTTCTTTTTCACAGCCTTCTTTCATCACTGGGTTCAATACTCCTTTGATGCTCAATAAGTTTTCCTCTTCCAGCAATATTTTGTGCATGCAAATGGAGGGGCTGATACCCTTCAGATCCTCAATTGACCAAGCAATTGCTTCCTTGTATTTTCTCAAAATTACCAGCAACTTCTGTTCTTCAGCTTCAGTCAATGCAGCTGATATGATAACTGGTTTTCTCTTTTCTGGTTCTAAAAACTCATATTTTAAATGACTGGGCAATTCTTTCAATGTTAGCCCTTATGCATTAGTTTTCACCTTTCATCCAAAGTTTCTTTGTTTACATTCCCTTACTTCATCTTGGTGATTTCATTTTATACTGGTATTTCCTTGTTAAACTAATTTGAAGCGTACTTCACAATCAGGCTCGAATCGCGAAAGATTCATCTCAGTTTCATTGATAGAGTGTTGAAGGATACAATCGAGTGATTCAACGTGAGAAGGCTATTGTTTCCTCTGACCATCTGTTGTCTGTGATTAGGTACCCTGGTAGGGTGATCAGTCGATAAAATTTGTATCCTAAATTCCTCCACTATCGTAGTCAAAGCTACTTTAGTATGGGGTTCTGGATTCGGCTTTCTGAGGATGGAGTTTTTCTTTATGCTGAAATGATTTCTTGTGAGGTTCAAAAATGGTGAATTTCAATTTGGATTTTCAGGTAGTGATAAAAACAGGGGGTTTGGTGGTTTGTAAACTGAAAATAAAATGAAGAAAAATAAGAAAAATAACTCCTTAAAGCATTGGGCTGCGGTTTTGAGTCCTAAAGGCTGAGAGGTCTGGGTTCTTTCCTTTGCGTTAGGAGGTTGACATATAGTCATCTCGAGACGGATCTTTATTTAACTTTAAAAACTAAACCCTAATAATTTTCCTTTTGATAAAGCATTTATTTAACATTTGGTTCCTTGGTGAAAATCATCACCCCTTGACTCATCTATGATGATTCGTAAAAGGCTGACTAATAAATCTCGGTGGATTAGTAAGCATCCCACTTTGAACCTAAGATTACCAAGTGATCAAGAGAATGCATCTGATTTAAAATATAACCCTTAACCTACACTCTAGTGGCTCGTAAATGAAACTAATCGATATCGATTATCTAAAGCTAAGAATACAGACCTAAAAACTTATCAGTATTGGCAAGAAAGTACATCAGCTTTAAACCTATGGTTGAAATTTGGAACCAAAATGTCAAGAGCACAACTGCGTGAAAAACAAGGGAACCACCAGCAGCCTTCAGATCCTATACCCAGCAACCTTCCACTTCAAGGAGAAAATGGTTTTGTAGCTCATCTAAAGTTGTCATCTAGAAGTGTTGCCAACGAAGGTGAGAGAAAGGAAGAAAATAAAGGCTAGCGAGGGCAAATATTTCCTTCAACCCAAACTTTAGATTAACGTGTCTGTTTTGATGGCTTATAGCCTGAGCATGTGAAATACCAAAATAAGCAAATTAGAATAATTCTGATGAGGGTAGAAATGAGAAAAACAAATAGTCGTTTGGATCAAACACAAGCGAGAATTTTGTATGAGCGATTGAATTTTGCTATCATAGCGAGAAAATCTGGGAACTCAGAAAATTCAAATTTTCGCTATGCACAGTAATTTTGGCTATGATAGCGAAAGTCTCGGTAAATAGCGAAAATTAGACCTTGTTATGCTTGTTCCATTGCTCCCTGCTGATCTTGTTCCATTCTCCCTACGCCGTTTTTCTTCTATTTTACGCTCTTCTTTCATAGTCTCACGATACATGGCGTTAAGTTTATTTCGAATTCTTCATGTTTGATCGACTAAACAAATGTTGCATGGTCTTCATAAAAACTGCAAAATTTGCCACAAAAAATACGATTAGTAGAATAGCAGGGACCTTAATGTGAAAATCGGGTTAATTAGAATGATTAGTATACAAAAGCACTCAAAACTATAATAAATAGAGTTCGAAATAGCCTTTTGGGCACTAATCACCTGACCTACATATTAGTCCTCAAACGATGAAAGAAAGAAAGAGAACATACAAAACAATAACAATAAGGTTCACAAAAATGGTATTTCAAAAGGTTATGATTGAGTAATGCTAGCACATGTAAAAATCATCGAGCCCTTGTCAATAACTATCATGAGATAATAGTGCCTCCAGTGAGTGTCAGAAAGAGCATCTGGGTGATCAGCAGGGAACTTCATGAAAATCTAAGTGTTTTGTTTGATCGCTCTCAACAATAAACTACTAAAAATTTGCACTCCCCGAGCTAACTTCCTGACCTAGCATCTTAACCAACCTAAATAGTCGGGGACCATCTTGTTTACAACTTTTTTTTTTTTTTTTTTTGTAGGGTGAAATGCGAGGAGTCGACCTCACGAAGTCAAGTAACGAGGATCTCTAGATGACTCCCGACAGTGGGCTTAGGGCACCTTTCGACCCGCAGACTCTTCGAGGTTTCACCGGACTTGAATGATTTCGGACTCGGCTTCTGACTTCTTCAAGCGCGCCTCCACCTTGTAGCGGGCATTGAAGTCGGCGGCTCCTGACCAGTGAAGGTTTAGGGCCTTTGGGCTTTAAAGGCTTGCCGCCGTATACCCCTCGGGCCAGGTGCTCGGGTTTCAAGGCCAAGAAAGCGTTAAATTTTTCTTCTTTTTCTTTTCTTTTTATTTTTCTTTTTTATTTCTTTTTATTTTATTTTTTTTTGGAAGACGCGTGGCCTTGATTTCCATAGGGTCCTTAACCTATTAGGTGAAATTGACTAGTAGGGTATGTTATTTAGTAAAGGAAGTTCTAAATAGTTTTTCAACTATCATTGAAACCTAATGCTGGTTATTATTAGTTAGTTAAAGGTGGAAAAAATGGATTGAAACCCAGCCAAGTTGTTGATCATCCACTCAATAAGCATGGAACCAATCTAACATCAATAGAATTGGACGGTGCTTCAATTTTTCAACTAGTTCAGCAAGAACACAAAAAAATTTGGGTCAAAAATGGGATCCGATAAATGGCGTATGGTATAACAACTTCACAAAAACCGGTAGCCTTGAACATAACAAAATGGGGCTTGCTCGAGCTAGAAACAAAATATAAGTACAAAAGCCACTTCCTTTCTGCAACTCTCCCCTGACCAAATATCTCGTTGTCCCGATGGGACTCGGATTGGAAAGTTAGGGAAAGGAAGTGTTACCTCCTTGATGAGATGTAGTCGGTTATTGGAGATAACCCATGGCTTTCGATCGACACCTTATTCATTCGTTTGGGCTTCAAATAAACAAGTTAGAGAAGAAAGAAAAAAAGTTACCCGGTTGGAGTATTTTTAAATTACACCTTCATAATAATTTCAAAAGTGTTCTTTTTGCCTTTGTATTTGGATTCTACACTCTCTAAGCTTTCCAACGGTACCAAAAAAACCTAAAACGAGTTGGATGAAAGATTCTTGATGAAACAAAATTAGGAGGCAAAATAGAGGGGCATAGCAAAAAATGTCGCTATCATAGAGAAAGCGAAAATCTATGTGTAATAGCAAAAAAAAAAATTTTGAAAAATAAAATAAAATAAAACAATTACTAAAAATAATAATATTAATATTAATAATAATAAAATAAAATTATAAGTAAAATATTTTTTTAGAGACAAATTTTTTTGATAAAATGAACAAATATATATATATATATATATATATATATTATATTTTAATGTGAAGACGTTTTTTTACTTACCTCCTTGTTCTTCAATTTGTCTTGACATGGGGGGACATAGATCTTGCATTTTCACTACATAGCGAGCATAGCGAAAATTTTCTTTGAATTTTTAGCTACATAGCCAATTTCGTTATGTGCGAATTTTCCATTTTATTACCATTGCGAAAATTCGTTATACTGCCCAGGTACCTGCTCTCCACCTTGCCATTTCTTGATCTAGGCTTCTTGCCCTTTCTTGATCAGGGCTAATTTCACTAAAGCGCAAAAATTATCTGAAAAATTAAAAATACAGAAGATGAAAAATCAAGCTAAATCAATATTGACCACATTAAATCTAAAAACTTAAATCAAAATAGCTAAAATAAAATAAAATAAAACAAGAAAAATTTAAACAAAAATAGAGTATGCTCCCCAGACGATTTTTGAACTGAGAAATTTATTGGGGCGAGCATCTTGAGATCTTGGTTGGATGCTCCGAGCTGAGGCGCACCCGAACCATCAACATGCCGTACAACATAAACAGCGCCAAATATTTTGATGTAGTGGCAAAATTTTGTACATTGGCCACTAATCTCTTGAGGTTTTGTAGTATAGGCAGTGATGGGGTGGCTTTTGTGTTAGGTGCCTCAGGGGTTTTTTTGTTGGGAATGTGATGTAGGTGAGGGGCGGGATATGGGGCGAATCGAGTAGGGCGAGGGTAAATTGTTCTCTTTGTGTTCTTTACTGCTTCCCTCGGTCGACAACGGGATTGCTTCCTTCTTCTCCATGCGCGGATACGCAGCGCAATGTACGAGTTAAAATTTTCTACTAGGCCTTTTTGTAGGCTGTGTAGACCATGATCCTCCGCCCACAGTAGCCTTACAAACATGTGAAATACCACCAAACTAGAATAATTACGGTGAGAGTAGAAATGAAAAACAAGCGGTCGTTTGGATCCGCAACACAAACGAGAATTTTCGCTATGCACGATTAATTTCTCTATCATGGCGAGAAAATACGGGCATAACGAAAATTCAAATTTCGCATGCGCGGTAATTTTCACTATGATGGTGAAAATTCCCGGCATAGTGAATTTAGCCTTTGTTGCCTTGTTCCATTGCTCCCTGCTTGCTCTGTTCCATTGCTCCTCTTCATTTTCTTCTATTTTCACCAGTCTTCTTTCCTCTTGGTCTACGATCTTTGATGTTGATTTATTTCAATTCTTCATGTTTGGATCGACTCAACAATGTTGGCACTTTCAATTAGTTCAAAAGCTGCGAAATTTGCCACAAAATGCGTTAGTAGAATAAAGCCAGGGACCTTAATGTGTAAATCGGGTTAATTAGAATGATTGGTATCCTAGCACTTAAACCTATAATAAATAGGGTTGAAAATAGCACTTTTTTGGGCCTTGTCATGCGCCTCTACAGGATGTTCATACTCTGTAATATTAAAATGCTTCCATTTCCAACCTTAGTGTCGAGTTCACCTTTACGTACATCGTAAAGCGGCTCGGTGCTAAGAAAGGTCTTCCCAGTAGTAAAGGAACTTGGGTGTCTTCCTCCATCTGCATGGTAACAAAATCCACTGGGAAGATGAATTTCCCTACCTTGACAAGCCAAATGTCAGAATACCTTGCAGTTGTGCCATTGATCTATGTATACGCAATGTAATTGATGTTGATTAGTTCCCCCCAATATGTCTCTGCCTGAGCTAATGAGGCATCGAATTTATACTGCGCGAGTCACATAAAACCCAGATTATATTTCTATGGAGCAAGGAATGGTGGCCCCCGCCGAGCTCTTTCATCTTTGTTTGGGCTTTTTTACGGATAATGGCCTTTGCGTGCGATCAATTTACTTCCTCCAGCTATCTTCCTTTTCTTGCTCAGTATCTCCTTTAGAAATTTTGCATAAAGAGGCATTCGGCTGATTACCTCTGCAAATGGGATATTTATTTCTATTTTTTTGAAAATATCCATGAATTTAGAAAATCGTTCTTCTCTTCTTGACTTCTGAAGTCTCTGTGGAAATGGCACTGAAGGTGTATGGTTGTTGCTCCTTCACTTATTTTTTGGTGATTACTTCGCTTTTCATTTGTTCAATTTGGTTGTTCTTCTCCTTTTTTTTTTTCGAGTCTCTTCTTTTGCCTTCAGTCTCTTCTTTCGCTACGTGCAATCTGCGCCTTCCCACTTCTTAATTGAATAGTCATACGATCTTTTAGGTTCTTAGTGTCACTAGGGAATGTTACCCTTGCTGCGATTTGGCATCGGGGCCGGTTCCCTACTTGTGTCTCCAAATTTTTCATCGAGGCACTAACATTCTTCTGAAACATTCTAGTATCAGACTAGAAAGCTTCCAAGTCAGATAGTTTCTGTTCATGGAATTTTAATAGCCTCTTGTTGTCCCCCATGAACTGCAGCATTTGTTCTTCAAATGGTTGGGTTCTCCTCAGACCCTGATATGCCTTCGCCTCCTTGCTGCTGCTGCTGGAACCTTGGTGTTCAGCGATATCCTTCTTGGGTCATCCATGCCTTAGGCCTTATAATGCCCCTCCGCCCATATGAGAAATTCTCATGGTTCCTCGGTGTTGGTTGTAATTATTATTGGGCGAGGTTAAGTTGGCTTGAAATGATAACTTCTTGGCTTGTTCCGTACTTAACCTCCTCGCTTCCATAAGAATCTTTTGTTGGAACATCAACACTTCTTTCTCCGCAGTTCTCTTTCCACTACTCTGTTCATGAAGCGGTGTGCATCTTTCTCTCTTGTTTGTCCATCACATGCATTATAGCATCAAACTTTTCCTCCGTGGTTGTCATCTTGCTCATTTCAGCGACCCACTTTTTCCTCTGCTGTTTCCTCTTGAAAACTCAGATGGAGCTTTCATATTGAATTTTTCCAAGTCTTCTATCAGATCTCTCGCCTCTTCAGCACTTTTACGTTTGAATGCTCCACAACATGAAGCATCGATAATGCCCTTAGATGTATCATTTAAAGCATGGCGTACACTATGTCCATACAGGTCTTCAAATCTGTTCATGCGTTGGGAACCTCTTGTGACCTCTTGAATCTTTCCCGAGCTACATATAGACTCTCATCTTCCTTTTGGACTACTATTATCTCTGTTCTCACGAAGTGAGGGTAAGGTAGAAATACACTTAGTAGGCTTCTACCCGACTCTTCGATGTCCAGCCCAGAACCATATGGTAATGATTCATACCATGTAGGCAGTATATCTCTCGAAAGAAAATGGGAAGAGATGCAAATTTATCGCCACGGTCTCACAGGTGATTTCTTGTATTCTCATCTTGAAATCTTCCCAGGTGCTCGTTTGGGTATTCGCCATCTTGAGAAATCTTCCCAGGTGCTCGTTTGGGTCTTAAGGCGGGATGACTTGATGGCGATGTTCTTTGAACCATTGTAATCAAAGTGGCTTTAGTTCGAAATTATTTGAATCTCTAGGTAGAACAATACGATTGCATCATACTCTTCAATAGGCTACATAAATCCTCCATTGTGTCGGTAATGGAGTCTTCTGAGCTATCCTTTGTTCCTCAGGTCGGTCATGTCTCATCTGCCGTAGCTGCGTTTTACGCTCTTTTGTCTTTCTTAAGCTCTGAGTGTTCTTTCAATTCGGTGTCTATTTGGAATCGGTCGAATCCTATTTCCTATGAATTAAAAGGTTTCCACGGAAATCAAAACACACTTTCAGTTAATAGGATTATCAAAGCTAAGCGAATATTTTCCAACTTGGCTTGTTAATGATTAGTGGTGATCTTAGCCCGCGCTTATAGTATTTTGTTCTTTTCCAAAATGTCCAAATTAGTATTCCTTCTTTTGTCGGAATATTGATCCTAATTAATTCTCTCGATCCGTGACCGTGCCGTAAAAACATGTTTGCACTTTCTATATAGTAAAACCCCTCAAATTATAGGCTACGAGAGCCCACACTTCTCATGTATCCGTGTCACTTTGGATAAGTTTGCTTGATAAAATAATTTTCTCTTAATGTTCGGGTTAAAATAAGAATTGATACATGACAGCGCAAGTGCAGACCTTAAAAAGTAGTAAATATGAATGTGAAGTCCATTGTATCATTCCACGAGATTGATGGCGAATTCTGAATCCAACTACCCCATTACTAAAATTCCATACTATTTGGACTCAAAACTCATAATGAAGGTTTTATCAAAACGACAAAAATTAAAAATCCTAAACTATTGAATATGTTCAAACCAAACTAAAACAAAAGTAAATGAATCAAAATAAATAAATTGTATAAAAGAATGGATTGATTCGGTTTCTATGAAAACGAAAACCACTCCCGATGAAATACAATGGAAAGTGAATTCGGCACTAAATCCATTGCTTTCTGTTCTGTATGGATGATTTTTTGTCCAGATTTCCTAATTATTTGAATTGGATTTCTCCATATTCAGTTGGATATCACTTGGCTAGACAAGGTCCAGATTCTCTTGCAAGATCTGGGTATTTTCTTTCTCAATACTTCATACCCATTTCTATTGTAATGAGAACTTTTGCTTTACCTTCGGGATTTCGCGATGTTTCTCTTGCCAATTGGTGCTCAAACCTCCGGATCTATGGGTTTATCCCTTTCCCTTGATCAGATCTTAGCTAACACGGGGATTGGAACTTACCTTTAGATTAAGGTAGCTACAGTTATTTATATTGTTAAATACACGTCGACTTGATTCTGACGAATGGGGATTTATCAAAATGAACTCGAGCTCGTGGATTTCGTCGATGGTGGTCGAACATGCACAGAAAAAGAATGCTCTTAACTCTCGGGAATCTCCGTCTCTGTGTCATGCAGAGGGCATCCTGGACATCGAGTAGATGCATTCCTCGATGAATTATCAGGTACTATATTGAGACATCCTTTAACGACCTTAGATTAAGTAAGCAAGACGGAAATTAATTCTCCTTAATTGTGCGGAAAATTGCCAACTCGATGTAAATTAAATCCAATTCAGCCTCAGTTACTTCATTGCGAATTAGAAATGGATGCAGATCCTTTGTCACAACCCACTTGTAATTGCAATAAAACTAAGAATAAATGAATTCCAGAAATTTGTCTAGGATTTCATAAATTTTCATGCAATAATACTTAAGAAAAATAATAGAACTAAAAATCAAGCTCTACTCGTCTCTTCACAGTTCGTAGATTCAAAACCAGAAAATTAAACTAAAAATAAAAATAAAAATCTACTCTAAAATATAGACTGAGTTCCTCTTCTTCTCCATTTTTCTAGGTATTGAAGAAGGAGAAAACTTCTTTACTATTCTAAAGTTATCTATTTATACTGCAGAAAGAATCTGGGCCGAATCCCAAAAAATTCTCTAGGTGGAAATCCAAAGAAAAAGCCCAGCTCAGTGTCCAGTGTCGCGACCTCAAGTTGATGTTGCGACATGGACTTCTCTTGATGGCTCGTGATCAGTCGCGACCTCTTCCTTTAAGTTGCAACCAGTTTGTCTTGCAAATTCTTTGATCGGTGGTCGCGACATCGAAGTGATGTCGTGACATCATTTGTTCAATGTTCCTTCAGTGTTGATGTCGTGACCTCAGTTACATGTCGCGACATCATTTTCTTTAAGTTCTTTCAGCTTCTGAGTTGCGACATCAATTTTAGGTTGCGACCACTTTTCTATTTGTATGATGACTTCATGTTTGGCGTTGATTCTTGAGTGCGATTGTGTTGTTGGTCTTTACGTATATTTTCAATTTTATGTCGACCTCATGGTGATGTCGCCTACTTCTCCCATTTCTTTTCTTACAGTTGCAACCTCTCGATTCTCACCTTGCCTTGATTTCCTCACTATACTATTTTCAGTAAAAATTAAATTCACGACCTCTTTTTCTATCTATTTAGCTCTTCTTCATGTCGTGACCTCAGTCAGTAGTCATGACATCATTTGCGGTCTGATCATTAAATGGTCGCAACTTCAGTTTTCTTGTCAAGACTTCAGTACATATTTTCATGTCGCGACCTACACATCATGTCGACCTCAATTACTCGCTCAAACTGGATTTGCAACGCCTTTTACTTGGGAAGACCTCTCTTGTGGATTTCATTGACGGATCCACGTCGCGACCTCAGAGTGGTGTCGCGACATCATTTATAACATTTTGGAATCGCGACATCAAAGTGATGTCGCGACATGAATTTGTTCCTTTGATTATTTCCTTTTGTCTCGACCACATTTTCTATGCATAGCCTCCTTCTTGATCACGACTTCACTTGTTCCAAGTTTATATTTCTTCTTCAAGCGAGATTTGTTGATACCGTGACTTGGAATGGCTATTTCTTGAGCATTCATCGCGACTCAAATCTTCGATGCGGTATTTTAGCGATTTTGCTAGATTCACGTTCTATTTGTATTTTCTGAAATGAGGTGAGAAAAATATCCACATTTCTGCAAACAAATCAACATTTATCTCATAATAAACTCAGAAAAATGGATTAAAAATCTAATGAATATTTGGACTCATCAACAGCAGGAGTGCTTTTGCCACTGCCATTGTGCATCCTGCGCACTGTTCCTCTAGTAGCTCGTTCTCCTGCATTTCACGCCTCAACTTTTTGTTACAATTTTGGTTTTTTCCCATTATATCCCTTGTAATACCTTATGATTTTGGTTGCTTTTGTAACTTCCCTTGCTCTACGGCGGTATATAAGCTAGGTGGTGCATGACACTCGATCGGCTTGTCGATGTTGGCGGGGCTTCTGCTCTCTCGCAGCCCCTCCTCTCCTCCTTCACTTTCTTTTTGTTTTCTTTTCCACATTCTCAGCTTCAGATACGCTGATGACAAATCAAAGGATGTTAAGAATTTAAACCTCGCCCGTCCTTGAAGGAAGGCCGTTGGTGCCGTTTTGAGTGGGTGCATGTTCTTATGCTCTTCATGTTGGTGTTTAAGGGTATTTGTGCTCCTGTTTCTCACCATAGGTTAAAATCTCTGAAGCATGCTCTCTTTAATATGTATTTGGCAAGCTTTTTGAGTTCAGTGGATACTTTAAATAGATCCACTAAGGCCCAGTTAGTTGTCTTCTATTAGTTATCGTGGGGTAGTGTTTTTTAGATGTGTTTTCACTGTTAGGGACATTTATGCCTAATGAAATGCCATTTTTCAAAAGGAAAACTCTAAGGGTCTAGGTTTGAAGGCTAAATGAAGATCCGGTTCGGGAAATGACTATATGTCATGCTCCCCTGACCAGAGGATAAAGAACTTAGGAAACACATGTCGGTTGCCACAAAACCACAACCGGTTTCTTGAACTTGAAGTTCTTTCTTATTTTCCTTCATTTAATTTTAATCTCCACCATCTGACTCTGTTTTCACCAAACCTTAAAATCCAAACCAAATTCACCATTTTGAATCCTTTGCGAATCATTTGTACAAAGAAAACCCATCCACGAAGTTCGACCACAAGCGTGCCAGTAGCTTATTCTGGCGATAGAAGAAATTTAGGATACAAATATTGTTGATTCCGGCACCCCTACTGTGGCATGAATCAAATGGCGCGGATTGTGGGGATGGTGCCCTCTTTATGAAGTGAGGAAGGTATGAAACACTTGTGTGATCCTCATCCACAAGTTTTGGTGAATTTCTTTTATCATTTCTTGTTAGTTTTTTGGATTGATTCAACGCAAAACCAATAAATCTCACGCAAAGCTTGTTTTGGGTGTTGTCTTGTGTTGCCCTATTTCTTATTGCTGGGATTCATTTTCCAATGGATTTGAATTGTGATCAAATGGAAAAGGGAGAACAATACAGTGAGCACTCAGTGGATAGAAACTACTGAAGCATATATCATGAGGTATAGAAACCGATGGATGAGCCATAGTACTTACAACCATAGTTGGGGGAATCACACAAATTCCTCAAGGGAACCAAGACCTCCACAGTATGCACCTCTTGAACCTCCATATTATCCTTCAACTCCTCAGTCACCTCAGCCACCACAGTCAATCCCTCCATTTGAATAAGCCATTTTGGACCTTACCCAGATAGTGGATGACTTTGTGGAAGAGCAGAAGGGGATTAATGCCCATTCGAATCAGAGAATTGTCAATGTGGAAGACAATTTGAACAAGAAATTAAGTGATGAAAAATGACTTTGAGCATAAATGGGACAACTGCAAGACTCCATTGAAACTTCATCGGCGGCAATGTCCACACTTAGGAGAGTGCACGTGTTACCTTATGGTAGGAAGCCTGATGTCGGCGGCTATTCTGAGGGCTGATAGAAAATTATGAATCCTCATCTATTGATCTTGTTATGCGTCCATGGCAGAACTCCCCAATGTTGGCGAGGGAGGCGTTAGAGGAAAGCGGTATAAAGTTTATCCTTGACAGTCGTAAATTTTGATCCTAGTGCCTTTGCCCGACCAATATACCCGATTAACTGGTATATCACGCCTTCACTGCGACCTGATCCACGCAATTCTGCTCCCAAAGCTCAGGCCAACCCATCTACACTGCCTATGCACAATTTTAGGAAGTTAGTGGCCATAGTCCAAGCCTTTGCCACTACATCCAAGACATTAGCAGCCACTCACGTTGTATGGCATAGTGGATGGTTCGGGTGCTGGTTCAGATTTGGAGCACCCGAACCTCGACATTTCTAAGCTCCACCAGTTCCTCTAGCACCACTGGACAAGACTTGAGCAAGCGGTTTTTAGTGAGGCTCAAAGTTCACTCGTTTTGTTCATTTTTCTTATTTTATTTTAGTTTATTTTATTTTATTTTGATTTCTTTAATTTTATTCTTAGATTTTCTCTAATTTTTAGTTAATATTTGTTTTAGCAATTTTCAACTTCTACATTTTCTTAATTTTTGCGTGTTTATTTTTTTTCCGGGTTTTGGTTAAATTTTTGAGCATAAAAGAAAAATACAATTTTTGCGAGGTTGCAAAATTTACGCAACTGCGAATTTTTGCGGAGTTTCGTCAAAATTTCATGGCTTGACACAACTAAAATTCGCATTCTGCGAATTTTCGCACTGCAATAGTGCCTTGTCTCACTGTGCACTATTTTGTCATTTTGTGATATATATTTTTATTATTATTATTATTTTAATATATATATATATATATATATATATATATATATATATATATATATATATATATATATATATATATATATATAATTGAAAAATTTCTCAAGTTTGCGAAATTTAAGTAGGTTCTCGAATCATAAAATTTGTGACACATCATGACCCCCATTTTGTTTTCATCATATCTTTTTCATAGAACTCAGTTTTGGAAATTGTTTTTGAGTGTTGTTGGAAGCTTAGGAGTGTAGAATCCGATATATCTAGAAATAATACTTTTAGAATGTTGGAAGGTGTAAGTTTCAAATTCTCCAACTGGTCATTTTTTATTTTCTTCTCACAACTTGTTTTATTTGAAGCCTGGCGGAGTGAATAAGGTGTCGATGGAAAGCTTGTAGGAAGTATCCTATCCAAAAAACGAGCACATATCATCAAGGTAACACTTCCTTCTCTAACTTTCCAATCAGGGCCATTACGGACAATGTGACATTTGGTTGGAAAGTTAAGCGAAGGAAAGTAACATTCTTTGTTTTTATATTGAGAAAGCCCATTTTGTGATGTTCAATGGCTTGCTGGTTGTCATTTTTGTGAAGCTGTTATACTATAAAGCTTAATTTTTCAAAAATTGCACCCACTTTTTGGTGGTTTTGCCTAACCTTCAAGTTGGAAAATTGAAACTTTGTCTAAATCCCGTTGATGTTAGATTGATTCCATGCCTAGTTGAGTGGATGATTAGTTGAATCCTTGCTGTTTTTGACCCCTGTCTTCCACCATTCTCTAGCCACACACATAGTGCACATCGACCTCATTAGGGTGGCTGCATATTCCTCTTGCTTTGCAAAACCAACCTTAGCTTTGTTGACGACCCATAATATGTTCGAGTTCCACCCCAGAAGAAGGCCCGATGTGTCTTCAGAAAAAGAAATGAAAAAAGAGAAAAAAGAAAAATAAAAGAGATAAGTAAAGGCAGTGACTTTGCCTTGAAACAGAAATGATCAGAGGTATATGGGCTAAAGCTGGGGCTCACAAGCCAACGGTTAGGAGTCAGACTTAGTGCTCGCTACTGCTTGGTGGATAGGTGGAGTTTAGCCGAGTTGTAGGTGTTGGTTCTCGAGATCATTGAGTTGGAATTAAAGCACGGTTTGTGGTTGAAAGATCCTTTTTACTTGATGTCCTAAACCTTAGTTGATTTAGGCATCGGTGGATCCCAGTTACACGGACTTTGGTGAAGTCGAGGTTGCAATGCACCTACGTACAATAGAATTGAGAAATAAGTGTGGAATTGAATCTATTTAGGTTGGTCGCTTGATCTAAGGCATTGGCAGTAGTTTGGTTTAGGGGAAAGTAGCTTTGCAGCTTATTGGTGCAAATTGATCACCTAAAAACACTTAGATTTTGGTGGAAGTTCCTGGTTGAGTCACCAAGAAGGAGGCTCTTTTGATACTCAATTATGTATGGGATTCACTCTCTCGAGATAGTTATTAGACTAAGTTTCGGTAATTGTCATTGAGGGTTAGAGCGTACTTCTTCAGCCTTTTGAAATTTACCCAACCTTTGTAACATAATTTTGTTCTTGTTTGTATATATTTCTTTCTTTCTTTCTTTCATTTGCTAAGTGATTGTCTGCAGTGGCTAGTAAAATCAACAAATTTATATACACACAAGTTCCTACTTCTTGCCGCCAGTCGAAATTTGCTGATCTATGGTGGTCTAGGGTGAACACGGGATGGGTTTCATCCACAAAATGGTTTCGTGAGACATGAAGGTAGAGCTATATTTGGACTTTTTGGATTTATGATTCAAGCAGTGAATGGCTGAAGTGCGATGAAGAAATTAACTTTGAAGGGTGATTCTTGGCAAGTTAGGGCAAGCACATGTCCTCGGGTTTTATCCTCGTGTTATGACATACAACATATAGTCCATGGCATAGGATCTATATTTAACTAGCAAACCTCGCCGTAGACGACTCTAGCGAGTCGTCTGGGATGGAGTTATGGCCCCGCTTTTAGTTAAAAACCCTAACATTCCATTATCATTTTTGAGGCTCGTAAGACCATGCAAGAACAACGGTGCATCTCTCACGAGCCTTTGTATCACAAGCATGGAGAGTATTGGCCAAACAATAAAGTAAATGTTATTTAACCACAATTTGAAGAACCTAACATGTAAATATTACCTCAGGCTAGTGGGACCATCTAAAAGACCACGGTGCATCTCTCCTGTGGATCTAAAGCATGGAAGTATTGGCCCAGGCAATAACATCCCATGTTAACAGCTAAGTTTTTAATCTGGGGCCATAAATACACTACGTGGCTTTTTAGTACATGAGGACAACATGCACCTTCACCGCGAAGCTAGCTTCCTTCACCTTCCAAGGCTTGTGACATCTTGAGTTGTCATCCTGAGAAGTGTGTTTACTGTGGCCGGGGAAAGTGAGAGAAGAGAGAGAAAGAAAGAGAGAGAAGAGAAAATAAGCAAAACCTAAAATAAAATAGATTTGTTACAAAAGCGATAAATGAAAACTTACAAAATTATTCTCCTTACTTTGAAATTCTCTATTTATTACAAAGGAGGGGTTTATATATAGGCCTCCTCCAGTATGAAAATACTGAAGCCTAGAACTTAGCTAAGTTATAGGACAATTCAATAATACACCAAGTTTGGGGCGGTTTGCGTGTTACAACATAGCCTGGAACATCAGTTTATTGAAGTGAGGATCTGGCTAGTGCGAAATTAACATGTGTAGCTTGAGTAATTTCGCTAGAGTGGGCCATTTAAGCTAGCTAAGCGAAATTCCATCAACATGAAATTTATGTGAAGCGAAATCCACTGTTTCGCTAAGGAGCGATCTTGTGAGCGGATCGTCGAAATTAGTGTTTCGTAAGAACTGCGGAGTGGTTGCGAAATTTCGCTTAGGTTGCGAAATGTTTGCGAAAATTTCTGCTTTGTTGATCTGCACTGCTTCTCATCCTGTCTTCAACAGCATCTCATTTTCTTCACTTTGCCTTGGTTTTTCCATTGATTTTTGGGCTTGTTGATGGCTGAGACTTAAATTTCAACTTCATGATCGATCATTTGTATTGAGGTTGAATTCCAAAAGTGTACAAAAGCCTACAAAACAACCAAAAACACCCTCTAAATGGCATAAGTGTTACTAAGGTAGCATGAACACTTCAATTGGTATAAATGGCATGATTAATGCGCAAAAAGCACTCAAAACCTATCTAATATAGGGTTCAAAATTGCACTTTTTGAGCCTTAATCACACAACCCAGAAGCGTTGCTAGTCCTTTAGCGATGCAAATAAAGTGAGATCTAAATGGTGATTTTCAAAAAGGTTGTGAATCAAAAGGGTTTATATACATACTAACATTACTTTAAGGCGAAATTGAAATCAAAATTTTAGAAAGCCCAGATATAAAGATTAAACCCGTACGAAACGATTCAGGACAACGCGGTTGATATTCTCGACTTGCGTTTCCCCAAGTCTAATGGTTCTTTTTGTATCCAGATTAAGTCAATAAAATGCAAAATTTGTCCTCCCCCCCAACCTAGCATTGACATGGCCTTAAAGTGTTGAACAAATTAGATAGGGCTAGTCACACTTCTCTTGCTTTTTCAATTATATTGTAGGATGCGTGCTTAAAGTCGAGCTTCACTAAAGTCAGGTGAGGTCCTTAGATGACTCCCAACCAATTGGGTTTAGGGCATCGACGAAAGTTCAGGCTCGCAACTTTCTAAAGGCTTCACCACAGGACTTAGTGACTTGAAAATCAAGCACCTACAGTCCCTAAATTCTATCCGCCCATGTAGAACAAATCGATGACTCGACAAATTAAGGCTTAGGGCATCGGGTTTCAAGGCTTCGCCATACACCCCTCAGACTATGCTCGGGTTTCACGTGAAACTCGATTTTATTCTTCTTTTTCTTCTTTTCTTTTTCTTTTTCTTTTCGCTTTTTGAAACTGACATTGGTCTTGATTGTTGTAACCACAAACCTATCCTAGGTTGTCAACATGTCTAAGGCCGGTTTTGCAAAGTGGAAGGAGGCATACAAATTTACAACCTATTGAAGCAATCTGGAGTGCAGTGTGTGTGAATTAACATAAAGGGGAAATTTCCAAGTTGAGCATGCTGGAACAGTGACTGAACAAAAATTTGTTTCAAGCATGGGATTTGTTCTAGCATATAGGTGACAATCATGATGATTCAATCTTCCAATTTAAAGCAATTCAATTGTCCAATTTGAAGCAATTCAATTGTTCAATTTGAAGCAATTCAATTATTCAATTTGAAAGAAAAACACATATAAACATAAGGAAGCCATTAAACCTTGAGATGCAAAGGCGAGTATATATATAAAGCGAATAGCTTTTGATATAGCCAAAATGGTAATACATACGTAATAAGCTAAACACAAAAATATCACTTCTACTATGGCTAATCGGCTTATATCTGTCGAATCGGTGGCGGAGTTGATAAAATTGTATACATAAATCAAAAGAAACCTAACCACCTCGCTTGTTGTGGTGGTGGTGGGTGTGTTCTTGCGTAAATTTGTTGCCGGGACATCCAATGAAGGTACGCATCGAGTGGTGGCTCCTCTCTCTGGGCAAGATCTGAGAAGACCCGAGTGGTCGTGATCTTTGAAGCGTAGTGTAGCCAACCGGTCGACCTACGCTCTGGGGGCATGTTGGTACACTGTGTGGTTCTTAGTGTGCGAGATACTTCCATCGCTCCGGCCTCCCTCGGTGACATGTGTATATACTCCGTTGAATGGTGTCTTTGGTCAGAAGGCCGGGGTATACGCGAGAGTGCTTGGTTGAAGTAGTATGTGGAGGAGATGGAGGTGAACGATCTGAAATGGGAGTGGGACTCCTCTGTACCTCGGGCTCAGGGGCAGGCATATCTGTATGATCATCCTCGGCCTCCTCACCCGGTACTTCCTCCTGGTCCTGTGGGCGTATATGGAAATGGACGGGCATAGTCATAACAGGTGTCTGCATGTGGGCCTCCCATCCTCTCATATCTATCTAGGCTCCTGCAAATCCCATCTGCTCGAACACCGCCAAAGGAGCCTTGGCATCAATAGTGGGATGTTCTCCGCTCGCGCGAGGTCCTTCTGATGGACCTCCTCAGCTATGATGGCAGTCATCAGCCCAGCTCGGATGGGATTGAACGAAAAATTGCGAGTCCGATTTACAGCGCCTGCAGGATGCGGTCCCCTCCTGCGCATAATCGCTGCGGAGAGACAAGCGATGCGTAAAGATGGTCGATGAGCGACATGAGGGGCGCCTCGCGAATCAAATCTTGGACCCGGTGGCATCTCGACCGGTCTTTCGAACCATCTCTACATGCGGTGGGTGGGCCCCACGATCTGTAACCCTCACTTATTCTTGGTATCTTGCAATCTGTGTCTTGAAATGCTTGTTTGGTGAGTACACCACAACGGTCATCTATCCTGAAATGAATCTCTAGTGGTGGTGCGCACTCCTGGATGTCATGGAGTCATTAGAGCTTCTTAGGATACTCCGGGTAATCGCCCGTGGTCGTAAAGGGTAAGGTGAATACTCCTCGTCAAATCTAAATCCGACTCCGTTATCACAGGAATTAGGCCCTCCAATCAAGGGAACGTCATAGAGCGACTCTCTTTGGAATGGTCGGTATCTGGTGATGCGTTCCCGGAATGGGATTAATCTGAACATGGGCCTCTTTGATCAAGCGAGGCCGTGATAGTGTCGGTGATGGTCGCCTCGTGGAGTGATACGCGGCAGCGGTAGGCATAAGCGAGGAAGATGACATGGGCAGATGTAAGGGCCAGCTTGGAGGGCAGCCCTCCTGAAACCTCCTCAGAGTCTTGGGGATGGACCCACTGAGTCCCGGTCAGTGTGCGATAACATCTGAATCCAGTAGGCTCGTCGGGTACGGCCTTGGGGACGGAGTAATGGCAGAATTTTGATCTTTGTTTCTTGTCTCTCGGGTGTCTTGAATCTCACCGGCGACGGGACCCGCCCTCCATACGGACCATATCGTCCTGATAATGCGCTAGCTGAAAGAGGTCGACCTCACTTGAATGTCACATTTGTGGCCACATATCCTCTTGAAGCTCTCTGGAAGAAATTCTTTGGACCTCTGGCAAATCAAAGCCGACCCGGGGCTCCTTGTTGCCCCTGCGAGATGGCTCAGGCGTAAGCTGAAGGCTGATAAGCGTCAACGGCGAAGCTAGGCGCAGCCGAGGCTGAACGAGAACGCGGCTCACAGCTCGGTGGGGCGATAAATGAAACGGGGCTTCGTGCAGCGTGGTAAAGGCTTTCGGTCCTTTGCTTTCGGCTAAGGCAATCAGCTCCGTGCGATCGGTCCGGCGAGGAAGGGCTTCCGGCGGAGGTCGGTGCAAGAGACCCTAGTCCGCAGCGCGGAAGAGGCAGAGCAACTTGATGAGCAATGAATGATAACCGCGAGAGGACTCGGGGGACGCGTGTGACTTACTGCGGTAGTGCGGAACTGTGAGGGCTTAGCCGAATTTGGACTAAGGCCCTTGTTTGGGAGGGGGAGAATATAAAGTGGCATAATTGGCCGAGCCCCTCCCTACTTTTATCGCCGTTTTAGGGGCCGAGCGGTTTTCCTCAATTTTACTATTGGCGGCAAATTTGTGATTAACCCTCTGCGTCTATAAAATTTAAAATTATTACTAATTAAATTATTAATACTAACAATATTATTATATAGTTTCTTATATAAATCAAAATGAAAATTAGAAAAAAGCAAACACTTTAATATACCCTTTAAATTCTGATAAAAGGAAAATTGCTAAAGATTTTTGAAATTTACTAAGTAACTAAATTAACTAACTTAAGGCAAATTAAAAAATTGTGAATGAAATTCGGTTTTGAAAAACTGAACGGAGTTCAAGTTGGGAAATTACTCAAGGTCGGGAGAATGATCTCCTCGACCCGCTGCGTGCTTTGGGCTGGCTCCAAGATGTTGGGTGGCCAAATGTCGAACTGTTCCTCTGGAATGGATATGGGATTGGCTTGATTGGCTTCGCGGTTGGTGTTGTTAGCGATTCTCCTTTATCTCAAGAGGTGATCCTCCTTGCATTTCTGGGCACTTTTTACACACTGCGATCAATTGAAAGCAACCTCGCCGGTTATAGGATTTCGAGTTTTCTAACAATTTTGGGTTGTCATTCAAATGGAAAATGTTCAATTCCAATGTCATGTCACCAAAAGTCAATTGCATGATTCCATTCGGCAATTTATTATTGCATCGGCAGTGGCCAGAAATGGTCTTCCCAATATGATTGGCACATGATTGGGTTCATTGGAACTTGGTTCAGTGTCCAGTACCACAAAATCTACTGGGTAGTAGAATTTGTCTATTTTCACAAGGACATCCTCAACTATCCCCTTTGGGATCTTTCGCGATCTATCGGCCCGATGAGAGTGTGATGTTAGTAGGTTTAAGCTCACACAAACCTAAATTTGTTTGTATCTTGAATGAGGCATGAGATTCACAACGCTCCTGTCGAGTAATGCCTTGTCATGCGATTCCACAGTATTAATTTGGTATTGTGGGAGAACCCGGGATCTTTATTTATAACCGAGGTACTTGCTTTGGATTAGAACGCGACATGTCGATGAAATGCCTTCTTCTCAATGCCTAATCCCTTCTTTATTGTGCATAGATCCTTTAAAAATTTTGCATAAGCAGGGACTTGGTTGATTAGGTCTAGCAAAGGTATGTTAACATTCACTTGTCTTAAGACCTCAAGAATGCCCGCTTGTTGAGTTGCCTTTTTCTTTCCTCTTAGTGCTTGTGGAAAAGGGGGTGGTATATGGTATTTCATTGTATCTTCCTCTAGGAGAATATGCTGGGTTACTTCTTCTCCCTGCACAGATTCTTCAACGGGCTTTGGAGAGTTGATATTGACCTCTTTTCCACTTCTCAAAGTGATTATGGACTTAACCTCATCCATTCAGGCCCACCTCGCGATCCCTTAGGATTTGGGTGTTTGGGATGGAAGCCTCCCTCTCTCTTGTCCCTCCCAGCAACTTGTTAATGTTTGTAATTGAATCTGTAGATTGTCCATTTTCCTTGAGATTGCTCGAAGCCGTCTATTTTCTTATTCGGTGTGTTCTCTACAAATTATCAATTCTTTGTCTTGAGTTGCACGGCCCAGTTCCTTTCAACAAAGTTGCCCACCACCTTACTCAAATTTAGTATGGCTTGTTCCATTGGAGTGGTGGTTGTTGTGGCTGTGAGAGACAGGCGAGGTTTGGCTCTGGAGGTACATAAGGAGGGGTTAGGTCTCGTGCAAGGTTAGGGTGATTCCTCGGTGGGATTGTAAGTATTTGGTTGTTATTGGCTTGAATTGCCTACGGTGTGTGCACATTCGACATCAAATCCCTTCCTTGTAAGTGTGGTTCAACGTTACATTGGGTGCTAGGGATTGGGTGTGCGAGTTCATTGGTTTTGTGCGTGTTGTCGGTCCTTTGCTTGCACTTCATGGGCATTTTTCCTTCGGCTCCTCTGCAGCTCTAGCTAGAGTTGATAACCTAGCCTTCATTTCCATCTCATCATTCGATTATACATGCCACCTCTTTGATTATTTGGTGGCCTAAATCTTTCAAATTCCACAGGAGTTAGGCTCGTCAAACCCTTAGAAGTTCAGCCACGTAGTTTAAAAAATCCGTAGCCGTCGGGGTGTTTGTAGGAAATCTCCTCCACACATGGTTTCTAACGGTTGCCTCATGGCGGGAGACATACCACCATAAAAGTGGTTCCACTAACATCCATGTGTCAAAGCCATGTGTGGACATGCCTTGATGGTCTCAAAAACCTTTTCGACAACGGTAAAACTTTCACCATCATGAGCTGCAAAGGTATAAATTTGCCTTTTCAGGTGTGGTCTTGTGAGCGAAGAGGCACTGAGGAACTACGCCTCTGACTCAGCCCAATTCCTGTGGTTCTTGGCCTCGATGATTGAGCCATATCTTGCCTTGTCATGGGGTCAATGGAAATGCCTTTAGTTTCAACAGTCATATCCATCATGCGCTTCCTTGAAGGTAGTGCATGCCTCCTCAAATCACTAAGATGTGTGTATGGATTTTCATTTTCCATACCATGGTATGTATTAGAAGTAGGGGTACCAAATATGGCCCCTCTTCTTTACATCGTCGGCGGGAGGAATGATCTGAGATGGGGCAACTCTTAGGAGGTGGATGTGATCCCTCATGGTTATATGCATTTGGATTCACTGGGGTTCTGGTTGGCTCTGTTGTTCCTCGGGTATGGGATCCGTAGTATGGGTTTGTACACTAACTTCACTAGCTAAATTCGAGTTGTGTACTAATCCTGTCGACTACTGAAGTGTCTCTATCCATTGTTGCATCTTGTGAGTTGTTACCTGAATTATGAAACTGACAATTTAGAACCAAACAAAGATTGCTAAAAGAAAAATTAAAACTAATCCCCAACAAAAATAAATAAAATGGCCGAATGAAAAAGCGGCGAGATAGAAAAACTAAAAGCAGTGAGGTTCACTAATTGCTAAAGCGCGGTTCATGGCCCGAATTGCAAAAAGATAAAAAGGTTACCTTCAACATGATGTGGATCCTTAAGTACTCTTGACTTACCATCGATGGTTTGGCACCATCCGTGTGAGCGCCATTTGGTCGTGCCACGATGGGTGACTAAAATCAACAAAAATTTATATACACCCTAGAGTTCCTACTCTGCTTGAAGTAGTCGAAGCTCACTGCCCGGTATAGTGGTCCCCAGGGTCGAACACGGGGATGGGTTTTCATCCACAAAATGGTTTCGATGAGGCGTGAAGGTAAGGCTTTCTATTTGGACTTTGCTTGTGATTCAAAGTGAATAGTTTTAAAGCTAAAAAAATTGTAAGCGGAAATTAACGTGAAGAAATTAACTTTGAAGGTTAGGTCACTAGCGGCAGAGTTAGGAATGACCATGTCCTCGGGTTTTATCCACCGTGTTATGACATGCAACATATGGTGCATGGCATATGGGATCTATGTTAACAAAACCTCACCCATGAAGCAACTCCTAACTGAGTCAATATAGGATGCAGTTATGGCCCCTTTTAGTTAAAAAACCCTAACATTCCATTATCATTTTTTGAGGCTCGTAAAGACCATCTAAAGAACAACAGTGCATCTCTCACCCGAGCACTGTATCCTAAAGCATGTATTGGCCAAAACAATAAAGTAAATGTATTTAACCACTAATTTGAAGAACCTAACATGTAAATATTACCTCGAGGCTAGTAGGATATCTAA
This sequence comes from Tetrastigma voinierianum, assembly GCA_016808115.1. Taxonomy (NCBI): domain Eukaryota; kingdom Viridiplantae; phylum Streptophyta; class Magnoliopsida; order Vitales; family Vitaceae; genus Tetrastigma; species Tetrastigma voinierianum. Next base: position 242,315 of record JAEQBH010004558.1, read on the forward strand.
GAACCACGATTGCATCTCACCCAGAACAGCGGATCCCAAGCATGGAGAGTATTAGCGAAATGATAACATCCCATGTTAGCAATAGTTTTGAATATAAGGGCCATAAATACACTACGTAGCTTTTAGTGTGAGGACAACATGCATAACCCCACCCTGACTAGCTTCATTATCTTTACAAAGAAAGGAGGCTTGTGACATCTCTTGAGTTGTCATCCTCAGAGGTGTGTTTGTGGCCAGGAAAGTGAGAGAAAGAAGAGAGAAGAAGAGAATAGAGAAAATAAAAGCAAAACCTAAAATAAAATAATTTATTTACAAGCGAGTAAATGAAAACTTACAAGAATTATTCTCCTTCACGAAATTCTCTATATTTATTCTAAAGGCAGAGGGGTTTATATAGGCCTCCTCAGTATGAAAATACGAACCACAAGAACATGGCTAAGTTATAGAACTGATTAAGTAATACCAGTTTGGAGGCGGTTTGCATTAATTACAAAGCATGTGAGGCATCGATTTAAGCTAAGAGTGAGGAATTTACTAATTAAGCGAAATTAACATGTCGCCCAGCGAGTAATTTGGCTAAGAGTGGGCCATTTCTACAGCTAGCGAAATTTACACTAAGCTAAGCGAAATTTATGTGGCTTGAAATCACTATTTTAAGCTAAGGAGCGATTGCTGCGAACTTGGGATGGTCACAGCGAGAATTTAGTGTTTGCGCTAAGCTTGCGAGAAGTGGTGCGAAGTGGTTCTTGAGAGTGGTTGCGGGAATTTCGCTTAGGTTGCGAAATGTTCTGAAATTTTCTTGCTTTGCCTTTGCTTCTCGTCTGTCTTCTGCAGCATCTCGTTTCTTAGCTGCCTTGGTTTTCCATTGATTTTGGGCTTGTTGATATTTGAGACCCAAATTTCAACTTCATGATCGATCATTTGTATTGAGGTTGAATTCAAAGTGTCTGGCTTCTGAAACAGCGAAAACACCACAAATGGTATAAGTGTTACTAAGGTAGCATGAACACTTCAATTGGTATAAATGGCATGATTAATGCGCAAAAAGCACTCAAAACCTATCTAATATAGGGTTCAAAATTGCACTTTTTGGGCCCTAATCACTAAGGGACTAGCGATAATAATAGGTTAGAGGGTTGTGATTAGTGCAAAATTGTATTTTGAACCACATTTATTATAGGTTTGAGTGCTTTTTATGCTAATCATTCTAATTAACCCAGGTTGCACATTAAGGTCCCTATTTATTCTCTTGTATGAGTGGCCTTGGAAAATTTTATTTGTTTCACGAGCTAATTATGCCAAGTATTGAGTCGATCCAAGCACGAAGAATTCGAGTCAAACTCGGCTATTGCAAATCAAGATCGAGAAGGAAAGAATAGCGAAATGTGAAGAAAATGGAGCACTACGGTTGTGCTTTTGCCACTTTACTGCTTCATTGCATCTTCTGCAAACAACGTTATAAGCCGACTTCATTTCACTTTCAGTTCTTGTTATAATTTTTGTTTTCCCGTTCTATCCCTTGTAATACCTTATGATTTTTGGTTGCTTTTGCTTCCCTTGCTCGAATGAGTATATAAGCTAGAGTCGATGTCTGTACTGATCTGACTTGATCAAATACGATGTGAAGCTTCATGGCTCTCGCTTGGCTTCTCATCTCACTTTGCTTCACTTTTCTTTTGTTTTCTTTTCATTTCTCGGATGCGAACACCCTTTGATGACAAATCAAAGAATGTTAGGCTGCCTCCCAATCCTTGAGAGAGAGAATAGGTCTTGGTTTTGAGGTAAGATGCATGTTCTCATGCTCTTCATATTGGTGTTTAAGGGTATTTGTGCTCCTGTTTCTCACCATAAGTGAAAATCTCTTAAGCATGCTCTCTTTAATGTGTATTTGGCAAGCTTTTTGAGTTCAGTGGATATTTTCACTAGATCCCGGCTGAGGCCCGGTCAGTTGTCTTATTAGTTATCATGGGGTAGTGTTTTTTTAGATGTGTTTTCCAGCATTATGGACATTTATGCCTAATGAAATACCATCTTTCAAAGGAAAACTCCTAAGTGTCTAGGTTTTAAAGCTAAATGAAGATCCAGGTTCGGGGAAATGACTATATGTCATGCTCCCCAGCCCGAGGATAAGGCAGAGCACATGTTGGTTGCCACAAAACCACAACCCGGTGGCTTGAGACTTGAGTTCTTTTCTTTTTTTCCTTATTTTAATTTTTAATGCTATCCGACTCCCTGTTTTCACTGACCTTAAATCAAAAACAAATTCACCCTTTTGAATCCTTTGCGAATCATTTTGTATGAAAACACATCCTGAGTTCGACCACAGAGTCTACACTGCGTGTGATACGGCGATGAAAGGCAGGATATCAATGTTGTAGATTCTGGCACCCTACGTGTAGAATGGAGGGATCGAACAATTCGTGACGAGGAGATGGGAGAAATTTGTTAGGCGAAGGAATCGGTTCATGGGGCTGAGGAAGGAGAAGGAACGAAGCGAGAAAGAAGAAAGGAAGGAAGGAAAAGGAGGGAGGGCAAACCTCCATTGTTGCAAAGTTGAAGGATCGAGGACTTGATCCCGCCGCAATCTGAGGTATGGACCTTGCCCATTTGGTTATTTTCCTTTCTTGGGGCCATGGATATGGCATTGTTTGAGTTT